>JASPKZ010009810.1:7757500-7975000 GCA_030220185.1 Diploptera punctata | reverse complement strand
GTAATAGTCCATGTTTTACAAGCATATAATATATCGTGTCCCATTCAAACGTACCGCATTTTAATTAATCATAACTCTCAAAGTATGCTGAATTATGAAATGAGGTTGGTATTAAAAGAAAGAAAAATTCAAAGAATTTTTGTTTTCATTGTTGCAGTTATTTAATCTATCACATGTTGGACATGGACATAAAACAAAATGACGAGCACAAACTGTTTTCTGCTATGCAGAGACTAAGTCTATAATTACAGTGCAAAGAAATTACTGGAGAGAATATGGAGGATATGCACCTGATGGAAAGACCATTAAGGCACGGCCTGAGAAGTTTCTGGCGACTGGAAGAGTTAAAAAAGATCAGGAGGTGCTCGTACACATGTTTCAGAAGAAAAGATTGAAGAAATGGTGCACATATAAAGGTATTTTAGTGTGTGGCAAAGAAAATTCTTTGAGTTTCTGGTTCGTTTAATACCGGCCTCATTTAATAATTCCGCATACTTTGTTAGTTATGATTAATTAAAATGTGGGAGGTTTCAATGGGACACCCTGTATAACTGAGAGAATAACAGAATTTATGTAATTCCTTGGTTGATGTTTCTAGTGCCCCACTACTATAGCTACTCTTAGAATGTCCTATTATTACATGTTCCCATTAACATGTCCCTGTGTTAGATCCCTGAATTAGGCACCGCCCGGAGAACCTACTGAAATAAAACATAGCAATAAGAAATCGATTAGTTCATGTTGTTTTTTTACTAAAGTGAGATTTCACGTTGGCGTGTTCTGCACTCTTACATGTTTTCGTAACTGAAGTGCCATAGTCCTGCTTAACTATTATAAGATAAATATATTACTATTATTCAAGAAAAAAACATGCACAAAAATACTGGCTGTTGAGACATCCATTAGAAGCTTAGTTTTTCCATGAGTTTAAGCAATTTTTACGAGGTTTAACTATTCTTAATATATCTGATTACCTATAAAGATACTGTATCTCATTGTGGAGTGTAGCATTGTATGGTGCAGAGACATGGACATTACGACGGAATGAGGAAAAGCGACTGGAAGCTTTTGAAATGTGGATATAGAGAAGAATGGAACATATACAATGGACAGACAAAGAAAAAATAATGGTGTGTTAGACAAAGTGAGTTAAAAAGAACAATGCTGGAACTCAAAGAAGAAGAAAATAAATTGGATTGGCCACTGACTAAAAGTAACTGCCTGCTGACGGATGCACTAGAAGGAATGGTCAACGGAAAGAAAGTTAGAGGCAGAAAAATACAAAAGATGATAGACAGTATTAAAATAAATGGTTTGTATGCGGATAAAAAAAGGAAAGCTCAGTTAAGGAAAGAGTGCAGAATGCTGAGTTTGCAGTGTAAGACTTGCTCTTGGGCAGAACGCTATGAATGAAAATCTCACTTCTCCATTCGCCTGTCTGTTCATCTCTCTTGGTCCAAAAAAAATCTCTAAGAACTTATTCTCAAATACTCGAAATATTTTTTCCTCCCTTAAAGTAAGAGTCCATGTTTCGCATCCATATATTATTCTGGTAACTGGAAGAATACCGGTAACAGTTATACATTTTTGCAGTTTATTCTTTTTTAAAGAAGTTGTGACGACAAGGTTCTGTAATACACAATAGCATGCTTTTTCAGAATTGAGCAGATATTGAATTCCTTTGTAGGTCTTCCTTTTCTTACATATTTTCCACCCCATGTTTTTCTTGGGATTCTATCACACGTTATCCTCTTGATATGTGTGTTCCATCTTAATCGTCTCTCTTCAACTGTTTCTTTTAACTTTAATAATTTTCCTAATTTCATGGTTTCAATTTTTTCTAATCTATTACTGGTATTCAAGAAAATAGAATAGAATAGATTTATTTAGCCTGGTGAAGTTAAGGCCATGTGGCCTTCTCTTCCACTCACCAGGACAAACATATGTTACATATAAATACAAAAAATGACCATAATATTCATATTAAACAATTAATTAACTGTCAAATTGAATAATAATGAAAATAATGTCTAATAATACAATGAAATTAAATACAATTAAAATTAAATTAATGATAGAATAAATACAGAAAAGAATAACAGCTCGAATCTACTATACATAAAAATAAAAGAAAGAAAGAATACAAAGAAAGTAATAAACTATAATGAATTAATCTATCGCTTAATATAATTAGGTTTTCTATTCGTAAAAATTAGTTTTCTATATCTCATTATTTTCCTGTTTTTTATATACACTAGACAGGGATAATTTAATATGCCTTGCTTGTATACATTTTATTATTAGTTTTAGTCTTAATTTTAACTAATATTAACTGGTTGTATTATAGATCATAATACGTATATTAGATATTATCTTTTGATCAAATTTTTACTTAGTGTTTAATATTAGAGTTAATTAAGATTGTTATATTCTGATGTAATATATGTTTGTCCTGGTGAGTGGAAGAGAAGGCCACATGGCCTTAACTCCACCAGGCTAAATAAATCTAATTTAATCTAATCTAATCTAGATTTGGAGTTAAGGCCATGTGGCCTTCTCTTCCACTCACCAGATCAAACATATATTAAATCAGAATAATACAATCACAATTAACTCTAATATTAAATACCAAATAAAAATTTGATCAAAAAGATAATATCTATTATATTACAATCTATAATGCAACCAGTTAATGTTAGTTAAAATTAAGACTAAAACTAATAATAAAGTGTATACAAGCAAGACATATTAAATTGTCCCTGTCTAATGTATATAAAAAACGAAGAAAAATAATGAGATATAGAAAACTAATTTTACGTTTGTATAATATTTAAAACAAAAGAAAATATTTGTTAATCTTAATATTATTTTCATAGATAATTAAATGTATTAATTGTTAAAAGAATACTATCAGTGAGGTGTATAAGTTAGTTAGCTATTAAATATACAAGACATTAGGTAAATATATTAACAAATCTTAAAACTATTTTTATTAAATAATGAAGAAAACACGCATAAAAATCTCAATTTAATAACGAAAAGCAGAAACTAGTCCTTTCTGCATTAAATGATTCATCTGCCCCCGCTGAATAAATTGTGAAATAATTTGTAAAAGAGTTTAAGGGGGGCTTTGAAATATCTCGGGGTGATTAAACACTAACTTTGGTTTGTTTCAACAGACTGGGCGCAGAGTTTACGCGGAGTTCGTCTGGACGTCCCAGAAGCGGTACTCTCTGGAGAAAATGTGGGGCTAGTCTGCGATTACGACTTGGAACAAGCGGCTCTTTATTCCATCAAGTGGTATCGGGGGGACGAGGAGTTCTATCGCTACGTGCCCAAAGAGTCTCCACCCACAAGAGTATTCCCACTGCCCGGTATCCATGTCGATGTGAGTACAATACGAATTTCATTACATACATTCTCAAGGGACATCTATTTATTTTTATTTGCATTTGCGTTGACCCTGTGTCATTGAATCCACTTGATTCCCAGCCATTCCACTCAAATACTGCATTTGCATTCAATGGTTTCACTGAACCAAATATTAGTGGAAGAGTTGCCAGTTTCATTAATATGTCCGTAATTTGTACTGAAGAATGTAATATTTCGCTGAAACTTGAATGGGAAATGTTGAAATATTAAAATAAGTACCTGATATACTAAATTAAATTTCTGTTTAAAAATTTCGTCAAGTAGTTAAACCATATAGGCCTTACAGGAACATGTTCCATCTTCTGCATTTCATATGCTACCAAATGAAATGCAGAAGATGAAACATGATTCTGAAAGTCCTACATGGTTTCAGATACTTGAAGTTTTTGAAACAGAAAACTAACTTATTTTAATATTCTAACATTTTATTACATAATCTGAACGGTTTTTTAGAATGGATTTTATGCTGATTTTGCAACGAAAGACGTGCTAATGGGAGGAGAGCTATTCATGAATGTATGTATGTATGGATGAGATCGTATGGTAAAAGTCTTGAGATATTCTTCAAAGATAAACGAGGGAATCTAAATTAAATCATAAATCAAATAAGTAGACGATAAAATGCATATTAAATCAATCCCTCTTTGTTCAATATATCAAACTACAAGAACAACAAAACTCTGCTTATAAAGGAATAAATTATTTTAAAAACTTAAAAAAATAACTAGCTGACATTTTTCTTTTAGTGAATTAACTAGCTGTACTCAACTAGGTCAGAGAAAATTAACATCAGCTCCAGTACGTTTTTAGATCGTCCTGAAATATAATATGATTCGATGAATAACATGTTTTTTATCTATGGCTTTTTTATCAGCCTTCGCCCGACTTGAAATTTTCATTCTTAAATAACTGAAAGTTATTATCATTATTATTATTATTATTATTATTATCATTATTATCATTATTATCATTATTATCATTATTATTATTATTATTATTATTATTATTATTATTATTATTATTATTATTAATATTATTATTATTATTATAACGGTTTGTGAAATGAGATTCATGCGCAGAACAGCGGGTTACAACAGATGGGATCGGAAAAGGAACACCGATATTTTAAAAGAATTTAAGACTACGCCAATTTTGGGATATATTAAACAGTACCAACTAAATGGGAAAAACCATCTTGAAAGAATGAGTTCAAATCGGATCCCCAAAGCTGTTTATAATTATATACAAAGAGGACGAAGATCTCTGGGCCGTCCTATGAAACGCTGGAGAGAAAACTTTTGTGTATGATTGTAACAGGCCTTGGCCTAATACTTTGAAGGAAGAAGATTACTATTATTATTACTATTATTACTATTATTATTATTACTATTATTATCATTACTATTATTATTGTTATTATGATTATTATTATTATTATAATATTACAGTAGATTATACAGGGAATGATTGGAAAGCATTAGCTCAGGATAGGGATGTATGGAGAGCTTATGTCCGCGCGGCCATGAACCTACGGGTTCGATAGTGCCAGTGAGTAAGTAAGTAAGTATTATTATATTATTATTATATTATTATTATTATTATTATTATTATTATTATTATTATTATTATTATTATTATTATTATTATTATAGCACAAGACCACCACGACATAGAATATATGGCAAGAAAACTAAAAGAAGAATATGAAAAATGGGGGTTTTATAGAAATATAGAGAAAACTAAGTATCTGTGTATAGGAGAAGAAATGTAAAATATAAATTTCAACAATGTGAGAAGAACTAAAACCTAGTATTGAATGCACTTATTTAGGAACAAAATTGGACCATTCAGGCGATAACCCAGTGGAAATTAAAAATAGAATCTCACAAACAAAACAAGCAATAAATGCTTTAAACTCTGTTTGGTGGAGCAAACATATTACAAAAAATAGAAAATTAAAAATTTATTAAACCATACTTCAGAGAATTTTAAGATAAGGTGCTGAAGTTTGGCAAATTTCTACCAGGGAATTGAAAATCATTTTAAGTACAGAAATGGATGTTTTAAGAAGATCGGCTGGAAAATAAAGAACATATAGAATACGAAATAAAGAAATAAGGGAAATTATGGGTGTACAAGAGGAGTCAGGTATCAGAGACATTATAGAAAAGAAAAGATTACAGTGGTATGGTCATGTCAAAAGAATGCCAGAGCAAAGATTGTCTAAACTTGTTATGACATGGATCCCAATGGAAAGGAGGAAGAAAGGAAGATCAAAGGAAACCAGTATAGAAGGCGTGCAAGCGGCTATGATTATCAGAGGATTGGAGGAAGATCAATGGATGGACAGAGAGGAATGACGTTTGGTTTCCGGAAGAGGATGGCAGCTGCCATGATACCGGATTATTATTATTATTATTATTATTATTATTATTATTATTATTATTATTATTATTATTATTATTAAGTAAATCGAAAGTTATGTCATTCAACGGGAAAGAACATGTGAGGTGTAAAATCAGCATTAATAAAAATATAGTACAACAGGTGAACAATTTTAATTATTTGGGACGTAATTATCATACTGCCATAAGGAAGGCATTAATATTAAACTAAACAGATATTACAGAATGTGGGACACTATAAAATTGTCATAAATAATGCCACGAGCGATTTCCAAATTATCGATAAATTCACGACTCATGAAGTGAGGAGTGAATTTATCTAGAGAATTTGGAAATCAAGAGTGGCATTTGTTAGGACTATTTAACAAATAAAATTAAGCTCTTTACTAAAAAATAATTATTCGAATATATTTACCGGTGTTTTAAAATATTTATATAGTTAATGTAAACGGCGATGTTTGAAAACAAATTAAAAATGTGAGGTTATGTATATTCACTGCAACTCGATCAATTATTTATTGCCAAAGGATCGCAATATTGTAAGAATGCACTCTAGTGTAGAAATGATGAAACACATCAAACTATTATAATCTACATTGTAAGTTAATCGTTTATATTTTGAATAAACAACTCAGTAAAATCACTGAATCTTTTCATTATTTGCTATATTCAATGTATTTGTTGCAGAAAAATAATGGTCTAACCTGTTCAGAATATTAAAAAAAGGAGGAGCTTTCTTTATCACAAAAACAGGAGCTGATAAAGAGAAATCGATAAAAAGCGAGGTGAAACAGGACTGTCATTGGTGTAAAATAGAATTCATTGAAACGTGATTGGTCGTTGACTACCATTTGCGACATGAGTTAAATAGTCACTAAAAATGAAACTTTGAGGGTACACAATTAAAATTTTACAAAATTATGGCAGTTCCTCCTATAACATATGCAAGTGAGAACTGGACTCTTAGATAAACAATAGAAACTGCAGAAATGAAGTTCGTGCGTCCAGTAGCAGGTGTGATAATTCGGACAGAAGAAGAAATGAATATTTTAGAAAATATGATGATCTTGAAGAAGATTTCCGGGCTGTGGTCCGTGGTCTCGAGGCTTGAAGTTCCCCGACGTTTCGCCAGAGACTGCGTCTTGAGGATGCCAAATGCAGTCTCTGGCGAAACGTCGGGGAACTTCAAGCCTCGAGACCACGGACCACAGCCCGGAAATCTTCTTCAAGATCATCATAGGAATTCCGGCCGTGAAAGCCTAGTCAATATTAGAAAATAATTTAATATTTTTAATTTTACAAATAGAATTGACAATATGAAAATACGAATGAGATGCACAAAGAAATTAAACTTAGGCTCAATTCTGGAAATGCGTGCTATTATGCATTGCAGAGACTCTTGATGTCCCAACTCCTTTCAAAAACATTAAACTGAAAATATATAAAACTATTATTCTACCAGTTATATTATATGGGTGCGAAACATGGACTTTAAGGGAGGAAATGAGAATCGAGTGTTTGAGAATAAAGTTCTTAGGAAAATTTTTGGACCAAAGAGAGATGAACATGGAGAAGACTACATAACAATGAACTACATGGTCTTTATAGGAAGTCAGATATAATGAGAACAGTTAAGTCTCGTAGACTGCGATGGGCAGGACATGTTGCGCGTATGGGTAATGAAAGACGTGCATGGAAGCTTCTTGTAGGAAAGCCAGAGGGAAAACGTCCAGATGATAGACCAAGAATGAGGAGGGAGAACAACATAAACTATGATTTGAGGGAAGTAGATTATACAGGGGATGATTGGAAAGCATTAGCTCAGGATAGGGATGTATGGAGAGCTTATGTCCGCGCGGCCATGAACATACGGGCTCGATAGTGCCAGTGAGTAAGTACGTAATATGAGAAACAACTGGTATAAACACGTTCAAAAAATGCCTGAACATGGAATTATGGTTATAAACATGTGTTTTTACAATACAATAAATATATTTATACGAGTAGAATATCCATCCATAGTATCCATAGCAATTCTGCCCGAGGGCAGGTCTTTCACAGCAATCATAGCATTTTCATGCTATGCTTTGCAGCTTTACTAGGGAATTTTAGGTGTGGTTAGCTTCCCGTTGCTTTCCACACCGGTGAAGGTTGATGATGATAATGATAAGGATGATGATGGCCATATGATTTCGGGGACCGTTTGGGCCTTAACGTTTTCCTGACATTTGTCTTACAGGGGAGGGAAAACCTCACCCAGAAAAACTGTCCCGACCGGGGATCGAACCCGGTCCGCTGCGTGACAAGGCAGCACGCTACCTCGAGACCACAACGGTGGACGAGTAGAATTTAATGAATAAATGTGCCCATGCTGGTAAAATAGAAGTAATGGGGTTGTTTAATATATTAAGAGAGTTAAAGAATGGTTTTATGCACGAAGCTGCTGTAATTATTTGTGTGTTGGTAGAAATATATATCAAGAAAAGTGACAGCATCCCAACAGAGCCATTTTGGAAGGCGGTTACACTAAAGCCGCAATTCCTGAGCAGTGCTATGTATGGCAATTACCCCACGAGGTGTACATCAAGTTCACCTCTCCCTGTTTCAAGGTGAAACATAGCCATTCCACAGTAGTGCTAAGTGCTACATACACATTACATATGCTGACTTCAACTGCAAAATTAATACTACGTGATAAACACTTCAAATAAATTCCATCTGAAACCAGATTCAATATATATAGTCACTGAGTATTGCACAAATTATTATGCCTATTTAACTCATGCCCCAAATGGTGGTCAATGACCAATCACATTTCAATATTTTTTTTTATTTACAACCAATCACAGGCGTGTTTCGCCTCGAATTTATCAAATAAAGTTTATCATATTAAAGAGAGCACCTCCTTTTTAACATTCTGAATAGGTCATAGCATTATTTTGCAGTGACTGACTCACTAAGAAATACGGCTATCAGATTATGTATATAGTGCATGAATGTCAACAGAGAGAGCATGCGTGAGATAATATAAAAACATTTATAGCAATTTATTATACCACAAAAAAATAAACTACTGTTTGCACTTTCTTAAACGAATTATTCTCCAGGAAATGACGTTCCAGAAAAATACAATTGACATATTTACATCATAGAACATCAGAAATTAATTAATACCTATAACGTTGGTTATAAATTTCTCCACTACGGTTTATTCTTACAACATTGCGATCCTTCGGCAATAAGTAATATGATCTGGTTGCAGTGATGAACAAAAGAAACAAATGAAGCGTACCAATCGTTTCTCATTTGTTTTCAAACATCGCCGTTTACATTAAATATATTAATATATAAAAATAACTATAGTTAAATAATGATTTGTGAGTAAACAGCTTAAGTTTACTCGTTAAATAGTCCTAACAAATGCCACTCTATTATTATTATTATTATTATTAGTAGTAGTAGTAGTAGTAGTAGTAGTAGTAGTAGTAGTAGTAGTATTATAAACAGACACATAACCAGAAAAAATAAGTTACAAATATATAATTCAATAGTGAGAAGAAATCTCACATATGGAGCTGAAGTTTGGAAATTCAACAAAAACTGTGAACAAAAACTTATATCGATGGAAATGGATTTCCTGAGGAGAGCAGCAAGATGTTAAAAATTGGAAAAAAATAAGAAATCCTGTCATACGAGAAAAAATGAACATCAAATATTCAATAGTAGATTATATAAGATATAAGCAATTAAATTGGTATGGGACAACGAATGCAGGAAGAAAGGTTACCCAGAAAAACATTGGAATGGTGTCCACCTGGAAGAAGAAAAAGAAGACCTTGAAACTCGTGCATGCAAGAAATAAGAACTGGAATGAGAACAAGAGAACTGGAAGAAATTGAATGGATGGATAGGACGAGTGGAGAAGGAAAATCAAATTTTGGCACACAAAGATGTGTAAACATTGAACATATATATATAATTATCATTATTATTGTTATTATTATCATCATTATCATTATCATTATTAATATTATTATTATTATACATTGACACACAGAAATGCATTATATAATGAAATGAAGAATTAATGACAAATGAGGAAAATTTTTAAGAAGTGGCTGAATTTAAATACTTAGGAACAGTAATTACAAATAGGAATGAGATGCACAAAGAAATTAAAAATATGCTCAATTCTGGAAATGCATGCTATTAAGTATTACTAGAACTCTTATAGCCCCAACTTCTTAAACTGAAAATATATAAAAATGGTATTCTCCCAGTTATAGTATATGGATGCAAAACATACACTCTTACTTTAAGGGAAGAGAAAAGATTATGAGTATTTGAGAATAAATGATGTTGAGTGATTCCGGGTTCTGTGGCCGTGGTCCATAGTTGGTGTTGATACCAGACGTTTCGCCCTCAACTGCGGAGGGCATCTTCAGTGGCGAGTGCTTCTAGGCGTGTTTCCTGGTCGGAAGCTCTACTTAGAGTGAACGCTGCGGGTGTTGTATTGATACTAGTGGTGGGAGCAGGGTGAGCGGGCGTGGCTCTTGCTGATTGGCTAATGGTCGTCTCCTTGTTGTCCCTAGTGTTGATGCATTTATTTTCTAGTGTACGGTACCAGGCCTTAGACAGTTTAATACCTTCCTCTTTTCTGTTAACATTTTCCTTATGCTTGTGTATTTCTATAGCCTCTCGATATAATCTAGGGAAATAATAGGAAGTTGTGGCTAAAAACTGTGTATCATCGAATAGAATCTGGTGTCCATTCATAATGGCATGTTCTGCTACAGCCGATTTATCCATTTTTCCTTGTCTGCAGTTTCTTTTGTGTTCTGATAAACGGGTGGCTATACTTCTTTTTGTGGTCCCTATGTATGGTTTACCACACGAACAAGGAAGTCGATATACGCCGCAAGTGGAGAGAGGTGGCCGAGGATCCTTAGCTGAGCGAAGGCAGTCTTCTATTTTTCTTGTAGGTCTGTAAAACTGTTTTTATGTTGTATTTTCGTAGGAGTTTTCCGATACGATCTGTGACTCTTTGTACATATGGTAAGTAGGCTATGCTGGTTGAGGGTGTGTGTTATCCATTCTGACGTGCTGTCTTCGTGGATGTATGGTTGTCTTATTTCCTTGGATGTGTAGCCATTTTTCTGGAAACAATTGAACAGATGGTGTTGTTCTTGTTTAAGGTGTTGTGGTTGGCATAACTTAGTCGCTCTGTCGAACAGTGTCTTAATGACACCTCGCTTTTGTCTTGGATGGTGGTTAGAGTCTTTGTGCAGATATCGGTCTGTGTGTGTAGGTTTTCTGTAAACTGTATGTTGAATTTCCCCATTGCCAGTCCTTATTATTTGAACATCCAGGAAAGGAAGTCTTCCATTATCTTCTTTTTCCATAGTGAACTGTATTTTGTTGTGTCTGCTGTTAAGGTGTTGAAGGAAACGTTCCAATTCTTCACTGTCATGTCTCCATACTACGAATGTGTCATCAACATAGCGAAACCAATGTTCTGGAGACTTGGGAGCTGTTTTTAGTGCTATGTTGATGACACATTCGTAGTATGGAGACATGGCAGTGAAGAATTGGAACGTTTCCTTCAACACCTTAACAGCAGACACAACAAAATACAGTTCACTATGAATAAAGCTTATAGGAGAAATTTTGGACTAAATAGAGTTTGAACAGACAGGTGAATGGAGAAGACTACTTAACAATGAGCTACATGTATCTTTTTAGGAAATCGGATATAATAAAATCAAGTATGGGATATAAAACAGATGCATGGAAGCTTCTTGTAGGAAAACCAGAGGGAAAACTCTCAGTTGGTAGACCAAGAATGAGATGGGAGAATAACATTAACCATTATTTGAGGGAAGTAGATTGTACAGAAGATGACTGGAGAACAATAACTCAATATTAGGATATATGGAAAATTTTATGTCGGTAGAACTTTTCAAGATGTATTGAAAGGTCGGTGTGGAAGAAAGAGAAGTTCCGCTGATAACGAGAGTACTAATGCAGTCTTGCTGGTTTTTGCACGATCCCGAAAGAAGCCATTGAGGCAATGTTTTCGTGGGATTGATATGGAGAAATTCACTGTTAATCAATTTTTGCGAGCTCGAAAATGGAAGTTGTACATTCCGAGACTTATCCACACACTTAATGAGGATGACCAAGATAGGCGACTGCAATTTGTTGAGTGGTTCTTGCACAAGTGTGACGAAAGGGAAGATTGTTTCTTCAGATGAAGCCACATTTAAACTTATTGGCAAACGTCGTCGAAGGAAAGGTCGTCAATCTTCCAGAAATAGCGGTATGGTGTGATCTGTCTTCCAGAGGGTCAATTGGGCTGTATTTCTTCGAAAAGGCTGTCACGGGTCAGACTTACTTGGGAATATTGGAAGTAATGATTCCATGTATTAAGGATCCCTCTGAGAATGAAAATGAAGTTTACTTCCAACAAGACAGGGCTCCACCTCACTTTCATACCGATGTGAGAAATGTTCTCGATCAAACATTCAATCATAGAAGGATAGGACGGAGAAGAAGTGCTATGGATTTCCCGCCTCGGTCTCTCGATTTAACCCATCTAGTCTTCTAACTTTTGGGAACTTTAAAGAACACGGTGTACGCCATAAAACCACAAACACTGGAGGAACTGAGATATCTGATTGAACACGCAATCAATGATATCCCATTAGTAACAATGTAGACAGTCTGTTGCTCGTTCGACGTTGTTCTTCGGAGTGTACTGTAGCAGAAGTTGGACATTTTGTACATGCCAGAGCTTATGGGCGTTTAATGGCTACATCAAAATAAAATTATATTTATTTCTCATTTAGTTGCTAATAAATATAATTTCAAAGAGTATATATATGAATTTGTACACCGCTGTCGTCTTGAGGTAGCGTGCTGCCTTGTCACGCAGCGGACTCGGGTTCGATCCCCGGTCGGGACTAGCTTCCTGGTTAATGTTTTTTTCGGGATTTTTCCTCACCTGTAAGACAAGTGTCACGAAACTTTAAGGCCCAAACGTTCCCCGAACATCATCTGGCCACCATTATCATTAACATATTCATTAAGTTTAGGATTAAGGCCTCTCCTGGCGCATCATTACCGTTATCATCACCTATCATATATCATCAGGGCAGCGTAACTCCGCCTCCAGGCGCCCCAACCTCAGAAGTGAGTTACAATATCGCCATGGCAGGAGATAATACTAGAATGTAGAAAATGACAAAGTTCTGGCACTGAACAAAGAACATGAATTTGAAACACTCTGTATTTGAAACGTTGCTATTAAAAAAACACTACGAATTGAAATACTTTGGTTTATTGAATTCCCATGATTTTTCCACATGTTAATTGCATCTAATGTGGATTTACTTTTCCGAAATCCTTGTTGTTGTTCTTTAATATGGATTAATGCATTTAATTTATTGTTTAATATTTTTTTGAATACTTTTAGAGAACTATTAAGTAATGTAATTCCACGATAATTTTCTCGTTTAGTTTCATTACCCTTTTTAACTATTGGAATAGTTATACTCGATTTCCATTCTAGTGGGGTGGTAACGCTTATTATGATATTTTGAAATAACTTCTGTAGTTCATTTATCAGTTGTATTCCCCCATATTTCAACATTTCATTTGTTATATCAGGACTAATGGACGGGAGAAGAACAAGAGGATGACCAGCAAAACAGATGGATAGACAGTGAATGAACATCCAATACATCTTCCTCCGATGAGTGATTTTGGAAATAAACAAGATGAAAATCCTACAAATTATGATTAAGAATAATAATAACAAGAAGAAGTATTGAAATACTTTATAAGTAATGCCACGAGTGATTTCCAATTTATCTAGAGGATTTGGAAATCAAGAGTGGCATTTGTTAGGACTATTTAACGAATAAAATTAAGCTGTTTACTCACAAATCATTGCTTAACTATAGTTATTTTAAAATATTTATATATTTAATGTAAACGGCGATGTTTGAAAACAAATCAGAAATGTGAGGTTATGTTCATTCACTGCTGCTTGATCATATTATTTATTGCCAAATCAGATCGCAATATTATAAGAATGTACCCAAGTGGAGAAATAATGAAACACATCAAACTATATATCATAATCAACATTACGGGTTATTCATTTATTTTTTTAGTAAACAACTCAGTAAAATCAAGGAATCTTTTCATTATTTGCTATATTTAATGTATTTGTTGGAGAAAAATAATGCTTTGACCTGTTCAGAACATTAAAAAAGGAGGAGCTTTCTTTATCACAAAAGAAGGAGCTGATAAAGCGAAATCGACAAAGGGCGAGGTGAAACACGACTGTCATTGGTTGTAAAACAAAATTCATTGAAACGTGATTGGTCATTGACTAGCATTTGTGGCATGAGTTAAATAGTCTCTTATAATGTATCTCTTCTAGTTCATTTAACGTTGTTAAGAGCTATTTCAAGAACATTTTGCATGAGTGAAAGATTCGTATGTAATTGTTCAGCCATCTTGAACAGTGAATGCGACCTCAAGGCGGTGGATATTGAGGGCCAATTAATTCGCAATAATGGCAATTTACACGTGAAAGCATATCACGGGTAGAGACATGCTTCACGTGGCCAGTATAACAAGGATTATCAGGTACAACACCACCGTCTCCTTCCTCTTGTTCTCCGCTCCACAATAATTGACCCATTAAAGCAATTTGCAACTTATATTGAAAATGCTGGCTGTTATCCCTTCATCGGTAAAATACTGAAACTAGGTAAAATTGTTCCACATTAAACGTGTTTAACTCTTAAATTGGCAAAACACTGACTGACTGACTGTTTTGTGGCAATGACTAGCATTGCCCAGTGTGCCGCTTTTTGGGAACCAGTTGAGGTCCCTTGGCGGCCAAATACCATTGTGTTTATTCAGTAGGGGTTTTGTTCCTTAGCCTTGCTGTCTCGCGGCTTATGTGGTTCATTTCCGTAGCAGGTATGGATGATATGAGGATGGTCCCTCACCAGAGCAGGGTCATCATAAACCATAGTCGCCGGACAAGCAGAGAGTCCGAAAGCCGGCGACATGGAGTGAGCCACACTACTCTAGCTGGAATCCAGCACACATATCATGGAAGTGGACCGTCATCGGGGTCTCTGGTGAATATGTTTCGGTGTAAAGCACGTTGCTGTAGCATATGCCCTATATTGCGAACAATTTGGATTCTCATGATTTTCTATATGTTGCAACATGTGCACAACCCTTTTTTCAATTGTATCGGCAATATAGGGCATCTGTGCTTGGTCGTGAAGTACTGAGATCCTAGTGCGTAGTGGAGCTGAAAGTATAATTTTTAAGCATTTATTCTGGATTATTTGAACTTTTTTCTTATGTCCAGCAGCTAGGATACTCCAGGCTTCACAACCGTACAGCAACATGTTGCGGATCGCAACTTGATATAAAGTAAGTTTGATCCTGGTAGATAGCATAGGCGACTTGAAAAATGGATATAAAAGAGCAATGGCAGCGTTTGCTTTATGTTTTAGATTTTCAATATTAATTTTGAACGTAAGCTTGGAATCCAAATGGATTCCAAGATACTTGGCTGAAGTCTCTGGACGGAGTCTAAGAGTTCCTAAGGTGAGTCGGGCAGGAGTGCGTTTGTGGGTTTTTGCAAATACAACGAATTTTGTTTTATTTGCATTTAGTTTTATATTCCACAGACGCATATAGGATTGGACTGTATTTAGGGCAGTTTGGACCACACGAATGTGGAACGGTACGGAACGAAAACGTGCCTGATAAAACAGACACGTATCATCAGCAAAGGATGCGATATTTACGCTAGGAAAGGTAGGGAAGTCGGAAACATAAAGGCTATATAGGACTGACTGACTGTTTTGTGGCAATGACTAGCATTGCCCAGTGTGCCGCTTTTTGGGAACCAGTTGAGGTCCCTTGGCGGCCAAACACCATTGTGTTTATTCAGTAGGGGTTTTGTTCCTTAGCCTTGCTGTCTTGCGGCTTATGTGTTCATTACCGTAGCAGGTATCATATAAGTGGACCGTCATCGGGGTCTCTGGTGAATATGTTTCGGTGTACAGCACGTTGCTGTAGCATACGCCCTATATTGTGAACAATTGGATTCTCATGATTTTCTATATGTTGCAACATGTGCACAACTCTTTTTCAATTGTATCGGCAATATAGGGCATCTGTGCTTGGTCGTGAAGTACTGAGATCCTAGTACGCAGTGGAGCTGAAAGTATAATTTTCAAGCATTTATTCTGAATTATTTGAACTTTTTTCTTAGTCCAGCAGCTAGGATACTCCAGGCTTCACAACCGTACAGCAACATGCTGCGGATCGCAACTTGATATAAAGTAAGTTTGATCCTGGTAGATAGCATAGGCGACTTGAAAAATGGATATAAAAGAGCAATGGCAGCGTTTGCTTTATGTTTTAGATTTTCAATATGAATTTTGAACGTAAGCTTGGAATCCAAATGGATTCCAAGATACTTGACTGAAGTCTCTGGACGGATTCTAAGAGCTCCTAAGGTGAGTCGGGCAGGAGTGCGTTTGTGGGTTTTTGCAAATACAACGAAGTTTGTTTTATTTGCATTTAGTTTTATATTCACAGACGCATATAGGATTGGACTGTATTTAGGGCAGTTTGGACCACACGAATGTGGAACGGTACGGAACGGAAACGTGCCTGATAAAACAGACACGTATCATCAGCAAAGGATGCGATATTAACGCTAGGAAAGGTAGGGAAGTCAGAAACATAAAGGCTATATAGGATAGGTGAGAGTACTGCACCTTGAGGAACTCCCGCCAAGAGGGTCTTGCAGTCAGAATTATACCCACTAACCGACACATAAAATTGTCGGTTAGTGAGGTATTTAGCTATCAATTTAATTAAATGAGCCGAAATGTTGAATTTGATAAGTTTGTAAATAAGTCCATTTATCCAAGTAGTATCAAAAGCTTTCTCAATGTCAAGAAATACTGCCACAGTACTTTTCCTAGCGTTGAAGCCCGTAACAACATGGTCAATCAGTCTTGCAAGCTGCAGTGGAGTGCTATGTGCTTTTCTAAATCCAAACTGATGAGTAGGAATAAGGTTTCTCTCAGAAATTGCAATTTTTAATTTTGCCAAAATAATTTTTTCCATAATTTTGCCCAGCACTGGTAGCAGACTGATTGGACGCAAGTTGTCCGGTATGGTTGGGTCTTTACCAGGTTTAGGAATAGCGATTACCTTTGCTTTCTTCCATACTTCCGGGAAGTAGTGGAAACGAAAGCAAAGGTTCACTATTTGTAGGAGTAGGAGTAAGGTTTTTTCAGGTAAGTGTTTTATGGCCAGATTAGAAATCTGATCATGACCAGGGGCACGGTGGGACGGGAGGTTATGTACAATTGCTTTGAGTTCACAAAGCTGTACATCAGGATGGGGTATAGGAATAGGTGTGTCTAGAAAAGTACTGATTGTATGTTGCACCTCAGCTTCGTGAGTCGGTGTTGTAAGCTCATGAGGTCTAAACCGGTTCGCGAAATTGTCGGCTAGAACCTGGGCCTTCTCCCTAGGGAGATACGCCCAAGTACCGTCCGACTGGATGGCTGAGGGAGGAGGCGGAGCTCGACTCCTTTTGAGGCGTTTTATTATCTCCCATGGTGGAGTCTTTTTGTCTGAGAATTGCTGAAGGGAAGAATCCCAATCAGCATTTCTCAGCTCTTTAAGCCGGCTTTTGACCAAATGAGCATAGTGATTGTATTGCTGCTTGTGATGTGGAGCTCCGAAATCGCGGTACCATTTTTGGTACTGCCTTTTTAGATTTAATAATTTTGAAGTGTTGGATCGTTATATTTTGTTCGCGTATTATTAGTTTCTTTTGGTCGCGTTGTAGCAAGTGTAATGGCCGTTTTTATTGTGGCCTGTAGATTAAGGACAGTGTGTTCTATTTGTTCCGTAGACTCGACAGAGAGTGTAGGCATAACCCATTGGTTAAGCATGTTAGTGTAACTCTGCCAGTCTGTGCAATGATGTTGTAGCTTAAATGGGGAGGACAATAAAAATGTGGATGAAATTTTAAAAAGTATTGGCGTGTGATCAGAGTCAAGTGCGTCTGTAACAGTAGTGATGTGTGGTGAAATAGCAACATTCTTCGATAGAACTATGTCCAAAATATCGGACGTGAGACCGTAGGCGTGTTGGAAGAACAGTGTGTGTTCCCTTGGAGCAGAGATTTCAATGTTATGAAGTTGGCAGTAGTTTTGAAGGATTGTACCGGAGACATTCTGGACACGACAATTCCAATAATGATGTTTTGAATTAAAGTCTCCCGCAAGCAGATAGCTTGGGGAGATAGAAGTGAGGATATCTAAGTCGTGTCTTGTCAGAAGTCTTCGAGGAGATTTGTAGATTGCTGCTATGAATAATGTTTCGCGGTCTGTGATTGGTAGGAAGATACCCGTGGCTTCAATAAATTTCTTCTGTTAGTTATTTGAATGTTGCGGACCGCAGTGAAAACGGAATATTGTGTAACTGTTATTATTAGGTATATTGCATAATTAGACACACATTTAAGTGGTTTCTTTTTGTTCGTTTTCTTCTGATTTATTTAAAATATTAAATTAATTAAATCAACTGATATATCCAAAAGGATACATTACGAATTTAAGGGTTAAGTCATTGTTCTGCCTGATCCCTGAAAAGTTCTCACTTTCCGTCTCTCGTGGTTTTAATCCATCTACACTTAATTTGGTCCAATCCTATGGCAAATTAAAAATATATACAGTGTGATTATAAAGTCCCAGTACATTTTAAAGAAATCGCTCACATATCGTATTTCTGTTACAACCATTCGAAAGATACAAATATGTTCACCATTGAAGAGCGGATAGAGATTGTTGCTGCGCGTTTAAGAGGCCAGTCGTACGAAGAAGTTAGAGACAGATTCCAAAGTAAACCATCACGGGAGACGTGTATCTTGATATGTTGCAACTTTTCTTACAGCCACAGTTACAGCAAGATGGTATCATTAATACAGTGGTGTTGTAACAAGATGGAGCACCACCACACTTTGCTCTGGCTATACGCGGGTATCTCAGTGACAGGTTTCCCAAAAGGTGGATTGGAAGGGCATCTCCTCGTATCTGGGCACCTCGTTCGCCAGACCTCGCACTCCTGGACTTTTAAACGCTTTGGGCACAAGAAGATATTTCATTATATTGTGAACCTGTTTATAAATAAATATTAAGCTCTATATAACTAGTTCTGAGTGAGTGGAAGAGAAGTTCTAAACGCTTAACACCCCAGAGAAATTAATAAATACCATTTGCTACATTCCATCCATAGTAATTCTGCCCGAAGGCAGGTCCTTCACTGCAATCATAGGATTTTCATGCTATGCTTGCAGCTTTACTAGGAAATTGTGTAGGTGTGGTAGCTTCCCGTTGCTTTCCACACCGGTGAAGGATGATGATGATGATGATAATGGTAATGATAAGGATGATGATGATGATGGCCATATGATTTCGGGAACCTTTTGGGCCTTAAAGGTTTCCTGACATTTGTCTTACAGGTGAGGAAAAACCCCGATAAACCAGAAAAACTGCCCCGACCGGGTATCGAACCCGGGCCCGCTGCGTGACAAGTCAGCACGCTACCTCGATAATAATGATAATAATAATAATAATAATAATAATAATAATAATAATAATAATAATAATAATAATAATAATATTTTTAGGAATTTATCTACAATACAGTAGTTTAGTTTTCCTGCAACCTATTGTAAATGTTAGTCCTCCATTATTCCCCATTCTCTGCACCATTCCGTTAATCGTCTCGACATCATGTTCCTATGCACTCTTTGAATCCACTGTTCTTTTGGTCTCCCCTTTCTTCTAGTGCCCTCCGCTTCAAAATTAAATATTCTCCTATGTATCCTATCATCTGACATCCTCTTAACGTGGCCAAACCATTTTAGTCTTCTTTCTTTAATAATTATTACTATTTCTCCGATCCGATTGAGGGTCTTTCCACTTTTTCAGCGGTTGCCCTTTTACCAGCCGGCTGCTGGCCCTTCACATCCACATGTGTCAATCACAGAGGTAGATGATCAACAGCCAATGTAGGGGTGACATGTGGTTAGCAAGTCGAGTCCCCCAGCCTTTATAGCTGGTTCCTCAACCTGGAGCCGCTACTTATTGTAGCTACCCAATTGCCTCACGATGCTGGGTGGGCACCGGTCCCATACTGGCCGAAATACCATGAGAAAATTTCTTCCCCCATGGAGACTCGAACCAACACAAGTCCCGTAGCTCTGCGCCAAGGCTTCCTACCTTAACAGCTCGGCTACGGCGCGGGACTGTTACTATTTCTCTGATTTTAATTTTTCTAATTATGTCTCTTTTTTTAACTTTATTGCATTCAGATTGGTATATTTTTTTACTCCACTAGTAGATAAAACATTTTATTTTCACAAAAAGATAATAGCTTTATTTACTAGTGGAGTAAAAAAATCTATCTGCATGGCATAAATTAAAAACAAAAGACGAAAAGTACAATATTTTAAATTACTTAGTTGATCTTAAAAAGCAGAAAAGAAAAGATTTTAGTCTGTGAATGGAAAATAAAATGAAGAATTTTTCGAGCAATAAGGAATCAGGACGAATCGTGGAGAATTCGAACAAATGAATAAATAAATATTATTATCAAGAACAGAAATATAATTAACTTCATTAAAGCACAAAGATTAATATGTTAAATGAATAAAAATAAACCTGTTTAACATTTTATATGATTTTCATAAAAATATTAAGCTGGATTGGACACATATATTGAATGGACGATGAAAGGATGGTAAACAAGTTTTACAAATGGAATGCATTAACCTCTAAATATATTGTGCAACTAAAAAAAGACGTGAACATGATGTTGTAAATAATATAAAATTGAAGATAAAAAATTCGAACAAATGTGTTCAGAATAGAAAAGTGTGGAGAGAACTAGTTGAGAAGGCCATAGCATTCTCCAATTGAAGCTGTACCGCTTTATTAAGAAGAAGAAAAGAAGAAGTATGTAATAAATCATAGTTTAAAAAACTAAAAAACACGATTTGTTAGAAAACCGAACTGAAATATGAAAAATAATTTTAATTTCCAACAAGCATGGGATAAAATTAAAGTGGTCAACAAAAAGATCATCTCCAACACATCTAGAATAAAACTAGAGTTATCTACAAAAGAATATTTTTACCATCAAAAGCGTGGAGTGCTTTTTATGGTTTTTAAGTTTTCTTCTTAGAGACTTTACTTTTACCAATATCTGTTTATTATCAAATATATTAATTGATATAGAGCACCACCACGCTTTTGAATGTATTTTTTTAGGTAACTCTAGTTTTATTTTAGGTGTGTTGGATATAATTTTTTTGTTGGCCACTTTAATTTTATCCCAAGCGTGTTGGAAATTAAAATTATTTTTCATTTTTATAGTTCGGTTTTCTAATAAAGCGTGTTGTTTTAGTTTTTTAACTATTATTTATTTTTCATTTTGCTTTTCTAATAATGTAAATAGGCCTATCTTTAAATTCGATACTATTGTAGTATGAGCTATTATACTCTTCTAAAAAGTCATCCGAGCCGGATTTGAATCAGCGACCTATGGATTACTGAAATTATATACCACTACAGTCCACCACTCTACCAACTGAGCTACCACAACGATTGATAAAAAGTCGATACGTCCGCAACTTATTATACCGGTCTTTATTTCTTTGATGTCCTCATTATCCTTCGCAGGATACTAAACAAATTATGAAATTATTGTATTGACATTGGTTCTTTACAAGTATACAAAGTTTCAAGTCGATCCAACGTTTTTAAGTGAGTGAATATCGTGTTGAAAGATTCTGTTATATAGATAGATACAGGTCAAGCTAATATAAAGCATGTAAAAAATGCAAATTTTGCCATATATAAAAGACCCAGCGTTCTTTTTCGGGCACTGTTTAGTTCTATATTATTTTTTCGTGCATCTCGTTTATACGGTTTATTTCTCTCTCTGTTAGTAGGCACCAGTGCTAATTTATGGGACTAGAATACAAACGTATTAAAATAGATTAGTATATATGTAATTAAAAATTGACAATAAAAACGATAAAAAATATTAATTCAAATTGTAATGTAATTTCTTCTCACTGCAAACATACGAGATTGTTAATATGTAGTCTGACTCTAACAGTTCAGACGGACATAAGCCGACATGACCAGCAGCTATTTAAATTATAAAGGGCCATGTCCAAGTTGAGACCTTACCTTCGTCATACAATTATTATTCTCTCTGCTATGCAAATAACTAGGTCTACATATGTACATTCACTTCCAAAATTTATGACACATTTAATCTCCTATACAAGCTCTCCTCAATTACTGCATAAGCAAATTATTTTATTTTTTACTATATCTAATTTTTCAGGTTTTATAGGGACACTAAAGGAGTTCTTATAAAATACTTAGGAAAGATTTTGGTCAAAAGAGATGGAGAGACAAATGAATGGAGACGACTACTTAACAGATATAATAAAAACAGTTAAATCTGGTAACCTTCGATGGGCAGGACATGTAGCACGAATGGGGAATAAAATAGGTATGTGGAAGCTTCTTGTAGGAAAACCAGAGGGGAAAACGCCCAGTTGGTAGACCAAGAATGAGGTGGGAGATTAACATTAATAATGATTTGAGGGAAGTAGATTATACAGGGGATGATTTGAAAACTTTTCAGGATATGGATGTATGGAGAGATTGTGTCTGCGCGGCCATGAACCTAAGGGATAAATATTCCTTTGGTATCTATAGTGTATAAGTTAATAAAATATACATTGGATGCATAGACATGTCAGTGGGTTGGCTAGTTACATGGTCACATATATTGGCTGAGAAACTGAATATTGCAATACCATGTATTGTAATATAACGAAATAGTTCTAAATATCATCAACGTATGAATAATCCATAGGGGCATGTCGTATCATAGTTGGTTAAGTCAAAATGCTAAAGCCGAAGGTTCGAGTTTCGATGCAGTCAGGATTCGGAAACTAGCCAAAAACGTCTGGCAGCAAATTACCCTGGGGTCGACTAAACCTTTAAGCAACATTAATACTATGCCATGTTCTGGGGGTAAAGTCGATCGTCATGCAGGCCTGACACCCCGTTTGACGTTTTGTCCCAATATATCTAAGTAGATTTTCCCGTAAATTATCTTTTTGGGGAAGAAGGAGGGCCGTAAATGTTACCCTTTCCTAGATTGGATGACCGGTGGATCGGATCTGGGCACCCCTTTCACCCGACTTTACTCCCCTTGATTCTTTCGCATGGGGTTTAATCAAGAGCCTAGTTTACAATACCAGGTATCATAAAATATTCACCTGAAACAGCGAATAAGAGCACTATGCTAGTTCATAATCGCTCAAATTTTTCGGCGCAGATTCTGTCAACCACAAGGTGATATTGAAGGCGGACATGTTGAACTATATACTAAATTCTTACATACTTGGTTGTAACTTTAATAGTGGCAACTATTTATTCATTAGTAGTATAAAGGTAACAGACCTGCGAAACTTCTACAATCCTTCAATGCATTGTCTACGACTCGTTCCAGAATGTGGAAGTCGTAGTATTCCTGTTTTGTTGATGTTTCTGACTGACTAAATCTTTACATTCTTTGGTTGTAACTTTAATAGTGGCAACTATTTATTCATTACTAGTATAAAAGTGACCATCCTGTGAAACTTCTACAATCCTTCAATGCATTGTCTACAACTCGTTGCCAGCGATGTGGAAGTCATAGTATCCCTGTAGCAGCTCCTGTTTTGTTGATGTTTCTGACTGACTAAATCTTTACATTCTTTGGTTGTAACTTTAATAGTGGCAACTATTTATTCATTACTAGTATAAAAGTGACAGTCCTGTGAAACTTCTACAATCCTTCAATGCATTGTCTACAACTCGTTGCCAGCGATGTGGAAGTCATAGTATCCCTGTAGCAGCTCCTGTTTTGTTGATGTTTCTGACTGACTAAATCTTTACATTCTTTGGTTGTAACTTTAATAGTGGCAACTATTTATTCATTACTAGTATAAAAGCGACAGACCTGTGAAACTTCTACAATCCTTCAATGCATTGTCTACAACTCGTTGCCAGGGATGTGGAAGTCGTAGTATTTCTGTAGCAGCTCCTGTTTTGTTGATGTTTCTGACTGACTAAATCTTTACATTCTTCGGTTGTAACTTTAATAGTGACAACTATTTATTCATTACTAGTATAAAAGTGACAGTCCTGTGAAACTTCTACAATCCTTCAATGCATTGTCTACAACTCGTTGCCAGGGATGTGGAAGTCGTAGTATTTCTGTAGCAGCTCCTGTTTTGTTGATGTTTCTGACTGACTAAATCTTTACATTCTTTGGTTGTACTTTAATAGTGGCAACTATTTATTCATTACTAGTATAAAAGTGACAGACCTGTGAAACTTCTACAATCCTTCAATGCATTGTCTACGACTCGTTCCAGAATGTGGAAGTCGTAGTATTCCTGTTTTGTTGATGTTTCTGACTGACTAAATCTTTACATTCTTTGGTTGTACTTTAATAGTGGCAACTATTTATTCATTACTAGTATAAAAGCGACAGACCTGCGAAACTTCTACAATCCTTCAATGCATTGTCTACGACTCGTTGCCAGGGATGTGGAAGTCGTAGTATTCCTGTTTTGTTGATGTTTCTGACTGACTAAATCTTTACATTCTTTGGTTGTACTTTAATAGTGGCAACTATTTATTCATTACTAGTATAAAAGTGACAGACCTGTGAAACTTCTACAATCCTTCAATGCATTGTCTACAACTCGTTGCCAGGGATGTGGAAGTCGTAGTATTTCTGTAGCAGCTCCTGTTTTGTTGATGTTTCTGACTGACTAAATCTTTACATTCTTCGGTTGTAACTTTAATAGTGGCAACTATTTATTCATTACTAGTATAAAAGTGACAGACCTGTGAAACTTCTACAATCCTTCAATGCATTGTCTACAACTCGTTGCCAGGGATGTGGAAGTCGTAGTATTTCTGTAGCAGCTCCTGTTTTGTTGATGTTTCTGACTGACTAAATCTTTACATTCTTCGGTTGTAACTTTAATAGTGGCAACTATTTATTCATTACTAGTATAAAAGTGACAGACCTGTGAAACTTCTACAATCCTTCAATGCATTGTCTACAACTCGTTGCCAGGGATGTGGAAGTCATAGTATCCCTGTATCAGCTCCTGTTTTGTTGATGTTTCTGACTGACTAAATCTTTACATTCTTTGGTTGTAACTTTAATAGTGGCAACTATTTATTCATTACTAGTATAAAAGTGACAGACCTGTGAAACTTCTACAATCCTTCAATGCATTGTCTACAACTCGTTGCCAGCGTTGTGGAAGTCATAGTATCCCTGTATCAGCTCCTGTTTTGTTGATGGTTTTGACTGACTAAATCTTTACATTCTTTGGTTGTAACTTTAATAGTGGCAACTATTTATTCATTACTAGTATAAAAGTGACAGACCTGTGAAACTTCTACAATCCTTCAATGCATTGTCTACAACTCGTTGCCAGCGATGTGGAAGTCATAGTATCCCTGTATCAGCTCCTGTTTTGTTGATGGTTTTGACTGACTAAATCTTTACATTCTTTGGTTGTAACTTTAATAGTGGCAACTATTTATTCATTACTAGTATAAAAGTGACAGACCTGTGAAACTTCTACAATCCTTCAATGCATTGTCTACAACTCGTTGCCAGCGTTGTGGAAGTCATAGTATCCCTGTAGCAGCTCCTGTTTTGTTGATGTTTCTGACTGACTAAATCTTTACATTCTTTGGTTGTAACTTTAATAGTGGCAACTATTTATTCATTACTAGTATAAAAGCGACAGACCTGTGAAACTTCTACAGTCCTTCAATGCATTGTCTACAACTCGTTGCCAGGGATGTGGAAGTCGTAGTATTCCTGTAGCAGCTCCTGTTTTGTTGATGTTTCTGACTGACTAAATCTTTACATTCTTTGGTTGTAACTTTAATAGTGGCAACTATTTATTCATTACTAGTATAAAAGCGACAGACCTGTGAAACTTCTACAGTCCTTCAATGCATTGTCTACAACTCGTTGCCAGGGATGTGGAAGTCGTCGTATTCCTGTAGCAGCTCCTGTTTTGTTGATGTTTCTGACTGACTAAATCTTTACATTCTTTGGTTGTAACTTTAATAGTGGCAACTATTTATTCATTACTAGTATAAAAGCGACAGACCTGTGAAACTTCTACAATCCTTCAATGCATTGTCTACAACTCGTTGCCAGGGATGTGGAAGTCGTAGTATTCCTGTAGCAGCTCCTGTTTTGTTGATGTTTCTGACTGACTAAATCTTTACATTCTTTGGTTGTAACTTTAATAGTGGCAACTATTTATTCATTACTAGTATAAAAGTGACAGACCTGTGAAACTTCTACAATCCTTCAATGCATTGTCTACAACTCGTTGCCAGCGATGTGGAAGTCATAGTATCCCTGTATCAGCTCCTGTTTTGTTGATGGTTTTGACTGACTAAATCTTTACATTCTTTGGTTGTAACTTTAATAGTGGCAACTATTTATTCGTTACTAGTATAAAAGTGGCAAACTTGATAAACTTCTACAATCCTTCAATGCATTGTCTACAACTCGTTGCCAGCGATGTGGAAGTCGTAGTATCCCAGTAGCAGCTCCTGTTCTGTTGGTGTTTCTCCTGACTGCCTTAATGTCAGCAGAACCTCGGGAATAGTCTGGAATCGAATGTCACGAAGTGGTTCCTTCATCTTAGTGACAGAATCATAATCACAGAGGCTTAATTCCAGTGAATGTGGTAGATGGGAAAGCACTTCCCACTCCCAGCAATGGTACAGATTAACTGCAGAGTGTGCCGTGTGCGTCCGAGTAATCCTGTATGATAATGTCATCTCAATATGCTTCCGTAAGACATTATGACATTGTCGTGCTGTATAGCATATTGAATTTTCAACTAAGATCGCTGTTTCTGCTTTGTAAACATGAGCGGTAACTCAGTGGAGACTAACTTTTTCTCTCCAAAGCACATGCTCTTTGAAACGTAAGGACGAGTCCATTTACTGTAAGATAGGTCAGACATATATTAACATGTGACAGAAGTTACAACAATTAACTCCGTCTGGTTTCGCTTCTACAGTAGTTTTGCCACTATTTTTGTTACAGCGCACATACATATAATTCTTCTGTACATGTGTTTGTCACTCTACTCCTCCTTACTGACTGGACATATTTTGATGATATTTTGTGTGTGTGTGTGTGTGTGGTTGGGTCCCTCTATGGTTTAGATGTAGGAGTTCACCTGAAGTAAACATTTAAAAATCGCTCTAGCGGTCACATTTTTCTATGGTTTACTATGAAACTCAGTATATCCTATTAAAAAACTGAGGTAGGTATTATCCAAAAATGAGCAAAATCAGACAATTAGAAGTGAGGTTTACTCGATATCCGAAATTAAAACTCTGCCTAAATTACGACCGATTGCAATAAAATTTGTTGTGTGCGTTTGCGTGTGTCCCTGAAAGGTTCAGATTCACAGTATTGTATTTGGTTGGTAGCGCTGCGATCGGGTTATAGGGATTTTTTTTATGTCAGATGTTAAATAATCTGCATTACATACATATTCCGCGCGACTACAATGTAATGTCATAATGCACATTTCTTCAGTTACAACAGATGGCAGCGAGGAGCCTTCTTGCGAACTTACTAATTAGTGAATTTTATGGTAAAATAGATTGGCTACTGGCTAAGAAGAAACAGCCTGCTGACGGATGTCCTAGTAGGGATGGTCAACGGAAAGAAGGTTTGAGGCAGAAAAAGACATCAGATGATAAGCAATATTAAAATAAATGGTTTGTGTGCGGATACAAAAGGAAAGCCGAGTTGAGGAAAGAGTGGAGAATGCTGAGTTTGAAGTGAAAGTTCTGCTCTTGGACAGAACACTATGTATATATGTATTTCGTCTTCAAAAGTCCCGAACATTGTATATAATCGCATATCGTGATCGTAGGTAAACCAATATAAGTAGAAAATGAATGTAGAGGTATAAACTGCAGTATTAAGGACTGCCTACCTTCCAGTACGTTGCTTTGCTATGAGAGATAATCGGGAATTCGCCAGATTTATATGCAAATATATATACATTTCCTGGTGTTTGCCATGCTATGATGAACTGTGCAGGATATTGATATTCCTGTACCTGTCGATATGTCATCCGCGAAATCCTGTATTCTGTCCACCTTGCTGACGTCATATATTTTTAGAATCATTAAAAAGTCTATCATAATTCGACGATTCCAATAGTACTCTTATTCACTCGACTAAAACCTCTACTTTTTTTCTAACACCTGGTTGAGTGGTGGACCTTAACAACTTATATCTGGTAGAAAAAATAACGCCATTATTATTATTATTATTATTATTATTATTATTATTATTATTATTTATTTTATTATTCCGGCTTTTACAATGAATATAAATTTATCCGGTACCCATGTTCACAGTTAACTACACATTTGTTTCAACACATTTTTCCATTCCTGGCTGTTCATCCATATATCTTCTATTTCCCATTCCCTCTTAGCTTCATTGATTCCACGTAATAGTTGCTCTACCCTTCTTTTTCCTTCCCTGTGGTTCCCAATCCATGATTATCTTAGGTTGTCTTCCTTCTTCCATTCTTCTAATGTGTCCGTACCAATTTAATTGTTTCTTCTTTATAAAATCTAATATTGAATATTGTACCTGCATTTTTTCTTTTATATATGAATTTCTGATTTTATCCTTCCTGGATATTCTTGCAGCACGTCTCCAGTAGTCCATTTCAGTGGCGAGCAATTTTTCATTTGTGCATTTAAAGTTCACACATCAGCTCCATAGGTAATAATGCTTCTGATTATTGTATTAAAAATAGTTTTTTTTTGTTTTTTGAAGATATGTTTGTCCCATTATTATTATTATTATTATTATTATTATTATTATTATTATTATTATTATCATCATTATTATTATATTATTACATCATCATCATCATCATCTACCGTCACGGTTTAAACCATTTCTGATCTGTTCCGGCTCCATATTATAGTTGCTCACTGCATCTTTTAAATGGTCGTCCATGACTTCTATGTCCTTGTGAACTGTAATTTAACATCCTATAAAGTATCCTCTCTTCACTTACTCTACTAACATGTTCAAACTATTTATTTCTATATTCTTTTATTTTTGTTATCAAGCTAGGTATCTGTAATTTATATCGAATATCTTTACTTCTCCGCTTGTCCAAAAGAGAACATCCTGTCGCACATCGTAGGAATTTCATCTCGGCTGCTTTCAGTCTTTGTATTAAACTTTTGGTGAGAGCCCAACATTCCGAGCCATACAAAAGAACAGGCATAGCTGAAACTTTGTAAAACTATAGAAGTGTTTCTTTACGAACTTTCTTTGCTAATGTTCTTCTAATTGTACCGCAAATTTGTTGAAACATATTAAGCTTTATATTATTATCACAATAACAGGAATTATTAATGTGGAGAAGGATAATGTACAAGAGATTGAATAAATCCAACTAAGATGGTATGGACATGTATAATGAGAAGGAGGGTCACAGAAACAAACAAAGAAGAATTAAAATTGATACCTCCTGGAACAGGGAAAGTGGTAGACCAAAGCTAAGATAGATAAAGGGAATTCAAGACAACACGAAGAAGATAAATATGACAGAAGCAAACACGCAAGACCGGGAAGTGTATAAGAAAACAAATTGTACATTTTGGTTGAGGATACCTGTGTATGTAACAGGAACAATCATGAAAAAAATTATTATTACTATTATTATTATTATTATTATTATTATTATTATTATTTAACAAATGACTCAGATTAATTATATATTGATGGAGTAAAGATAAAGAAGAGCGATAGTTTCTGTTATTTGGGATCAATTATAGAGAAAGATGAAAAATCAAATAAAGAAAATGCAAAAAGGATTAGTAACGGAAGAGAAACCACAGGATTGTTGAACTCTATACTATGGAGTAAAAATATCATTAACAGAACAAAACAACTAATTTAAAAGTCCATACTAGAAAGTATAAAGTTACATGGATCGGAAGTTTGGACAATGACACATCAACATGCCAACAGAATAACTGCAGTTGAAATGGATTTTTGGCGAAGAGCTTCCAAAATCTCGATTGGAAAGAATTAGAAATACAGAAATTAGAAGATGGATGAATGCAGAAAGAAGTATAATGAGATTGAAGCACAAAAGGCTGAAGTAGTATGGACATGTAAGAAGAATGCAAGATGGAAGACTACGAAAGACCGTCTATGCATGGGAAATTGAAAGAAGGAGCAGAAATCGATGACCAAGTACAATCTGGATGAATAATATTCAGAATTCAATGAGGACATTTGGTGTAACGGATCAAGACACAGAGGACAGAGAATGATGGAGAACTTTAATTAAAAGGGAAATTTGTGAATGTTTGTTACAAACTGATAGTCTGTAAGTCCGTAGTCATTTATGTATTTTTTTTTAATTCATGTTAATTATTAAAATTGGTTGGAGAATACCCTCAATGATGAGCAAAATTCTCAAAATGAATAAATTATTATTATTATTATTATTATTATTATTATTATTATTATTATTATTATTAACTGCAGATCTATTCCATTAAAGAAAAGATATTTAACAACAAGATACAGTGAAAAAACTCAATGGTATTAATAAGCTGTTAGTTTATGCTGATGATGTAGTACTACTGGCCGATAGCGAAGAGATACTAAAGGCCAACACGCACACACTATTGAGTAACACTAAGAAATTAGGACTGGAAGTAAATATCAGTAAACTAAATATATGGTCACACGTAGAAATTCAGTATATAATGGAAATGGGCAACTAAGGACAAATGAGGGAAATTTTGAGGAAGTGGCTGAATTCAAATACCTAGGAACAATAATCACAAATAGGAATGAGATGCACAAAGAAATTAAACATAGGCTCAATTCTGGAAATGCGTGCTATTATGCATTGCAGAGACTTTTGATGTCCCAACTCCTTTCAAGAAACGTTAAGCTGAAAATATATAAAACTATTATTCTACCAGTTATATTATATGGGTGTGAAACATGGACTCTTACTTTAAGGGAGGAAAAGAGATTACAAGTATTTGAGAATAAAGTTCTTAGGAAATTTTTTGGACCAAAGAGAGATGAATAGACAGGTGAATGGAGAAGACTACATAACAATGAACTACATGGCCTTTATAGGAAGCCAGATATAATAAGAACAGTTAAGTCCCGTAGACTGCGATGGGCAGGACATGTTGCACGTATGGGGAATGAAAGACGTGCATGGAAGCTTCTTGTAGGAAAGCTAGAGGGAAAACGCCCAGTTGGTAGACCAAGAATGAGGTGGGAGAACAACATTAACTATGATTTGAGGGAAGTAGATTATACAGGGAATGATTGGAAAGCATTAGCTCAGGATAGGGATGTATGGAGGGCTTATGTCCGCGCGGCCATGAACCTTCGGGTTCGATAGTGCCAGTGAGTAAGTAAGTAAGTACAGTGAAAAAAACGGGTGACCACTTGACATACATCATTGTTAGTTAACCTCGAAATTACGATGTTAACATTCCACTAAGTGCCTCTATATACCTGTGTGATTAAATTCTAGCGGCTTCCATAGAATTTATAGAGTTGCGGTTGCAATGTATTATAACACACAGCACAACAATTCCTGCATCTCTACTTAATAATACATAAACTACATTAGATAAACCACATTTCGAGAAAATACATGTTCTAACAATATCCATCACTAATAAATAATATATTCCCAGGAAAATACTAAGAGAGTAGCTGGAAAGCATGCCCATACCAACAAAGAAACTGCCAACCACTGTAAGTCGACACCTACTTTGAAATGTCTTACAGAGATGGGATTGTGGTGTACCAGGACCGTGTTCAAAAAAATATCTGCCCTTTATAACTGGAAGACACTAGAATTCAGTCAACACTTTTGAAATTCATATTAAAGCATCGTTGAGGTCATGTAATAAGATGTTAATTATATAATTTTTTACCTGGTAAGTCAGTCGTCCTCAACTAAATTATTAAACTTCTTCAAGTTATTCTAATATGGAGGCCTTTCGAAAACAATGTTTCATCTTCTGCGTTTTAACTGGAACTGTTAAAATGCAGAAGATGAAATATTGTTTTCGAAAGACCTCCATATTAGAATAATTGGAACTGTTAAAACGCAGAAGATGAAATATTGTTTTCGAAAGACCTCCATATTAGAATAATTGGAACTGTTAAAACGCAGAAGATGAAACATTGTTTTCGAAAGACCTCCATATTAGAATAAATAAGTAAAGTAAAGTGATCCCACAACAGGTCCGAAGGCCCTTGGGGTAGTAGGAGGTTAAGGCTCCCACTTTTTCTAGACAATCGGCACTTTATGTCAGCTGGGTTGTCAGCCCTGCGTGACGGCCGCCTTTACCCCCAGAACAAGCGTCTGGTACTCATTTCCGTTAGAGGCTGAGTCGACCCCAGGGCCATAGTGCCGCCAGAGGGTTTGGGTCAGTTTAAAAATCCTGACCCCAACGGGACTTGAACCCTCGACCCTCCGGCTTGTAGCTCAGTGCCTTAACCACTACGCTACGGCGTGCCCCTATTAGAATAAATGGAACTGTTAAAACGCAGAAGATGAAACATTGTTTTCGAAAGACCTCCATATTAGAATAAATGGAACTGTTAAAACGCAGAAGATGAAACATTGTTTTCGAAAGACCTCCATATTAGAATAAATGGAACTGTTAAAACGCAGAAGATGAAACATTGTTTTCGAAAGACCTCCATATTAGAATAAATGGAACTGTTAAAAACGCAGAAGATGAAACATTGTTTTCGAAAGACCTCCATATTAGAATAAATGGAACTGTTAAAACGCAGAAGATGAAACATTGTTTTCGAAAGACCTCCATATTAGAATAAATGGAACTGTTAAAACGCAGAAGATGAAACATTGTTTTCGAAAGACCTCCATATTAGAATAAATGGAACTGTTAAAACGCAGAAGATGAAACATTGTTTTCGAAAGACCTCCATATTAGAATAAATGGAACTGTTAAAACGCAGAAGATGAAACATTGTTTTCGAAAGACCTCCATATTAGAATAAATGGAACTGTTAAAACGCAGAAGATGAAACATTGTTTTCGAAAGACCTCCATTTAGAATAAATGGAACTGTTAAAACGCAGAAGATGAAACATTGTTTTCGAAAGACCTCCATATTAGAATAAATGGAACTGTTAAAACGCAGAAGATGAAACATTGTTTTCGAAAGACCTCCATATTAGAATAAATGGAACTGTTAAAACGCAGAAGATGAAACATTGTTTTCGAAAGACCTCCATATTAGAATAAATGGAACTGTTAAAACGCAGAAGATGAAACATTGTTTTCGAAAGACCTCCATATTAGAATAATTTGATGAAGTTTAATAATTTAGTTGAGGACGACTGACTTACCAGGTAAAAAATTATATAATTAACATCTTACTTGAATTCTGGGTTAAATCTCTAATTTAAACTATATGCAAGCAATACTACTCTCAAATTGGTAGATTCGTCGCGTCTCGCCTCACTCCGCTGTGTTCTTACTCCAACATGGAGTCCATCTGCTCTGTTTAGTAGGTTGTCATTGTTGGATTCTGATTTCTATTTCTGTGCCTTGTAGTTAAAAACGGCAGATATTTTTTGGCACGGACTGGGTACATCAAAATGCTTCTCTTGGAGAAATTGAAGGTAGCTTTCCACATGCTATGGTTGAAAGTAACCTTACAGTATCTTTAGATTGGCAATTTTTTTTTAAATTTTTCCACGTGCGTGCTTTAACATACTAAGTCATTATAGATTTTAATGTCATTGTGACCGTTCTTGTGGTGCTGTGGCCAGCGAAAGTTCCTTACTCGATTCCCGGCAATAGACATGTGGATTTTTATCTAAAGTCTGTCCACGGTATGTGTAGAGAAAGTCGCCAGATTTCCGATTAGATATCTTTCGCGCTTGAAACTCAAGAGCGAAATAAGTAATATCACGTGATCTGTTCTCCCTCCTGAAGTTCCTTCCGCGGCCTCACAGGCCGTGTATTTTTGGCCGCCCCTGAAGAGATGACTTATTTAGAACAGTTTCTATACAGATTCTACGGACAGACTATAAATGTAAAGTTTTCTTTTATTTTTTTTTAACTTCAAATCATAGTCAGGCTCTATTTTATCATGAGTAATGCCACGAGTGGTTTCCAAATTATCGATCAATTTACGACTCACGAAGTGAGGAGTGAATTTATCTAGAGAATTTGGAAATCAATAGTGGCATTTGTTAGGACTATTTAGCGAAAAAAAAATCAAGCTGTTTACTCACAAATCATTATTTAAATATATTTAATTTAAAATATTTATATATTTAATGTAAACGGCGATGTTTGAAAACTATCACTGCAACCAGATCATATTTATTGCCAAATAGAATCGTAATATTGTAAGAATGCACCCTAGTAGAGAAAAATGAAACATCATTACAGGTTAATAATTAATTTCTGATGCCTTATGATATAAATATGTCAATTATATTTTCTGCAACGTTATTTCCTGGGAAATAATACGTTTACGAAAGTGCAAACAATTGCTTCTTTTTTTGTGGTATAATCAATTGCTACGAATGTTTTTTTCTACTGTATCTCGCAAGCAAAATCTGGTTACATTCGTGCACTATATATACATTCTGGGAGCCACTTTCCGTGATGCGATAAAATGAAAGTGATAAAATCGAGGTTAAAATGACTGTGATTGTTTGTAAATCAAAATTCATTGAAATGTGATTGGTCATTGACTGCCATTTGGGACATTAGGTAAATAGTCATAAAAATTCAGTAATGTTCAAAATATATGGCGCTATATGTTTACAAGACCTTTGGCCAACCAACCGACTGCGGATTTATATCAAATTGTCAATTAGAAATGTGGATGATTATCCTGTCAGTGACCAATGTATATATATATATATATATATATATATATATATATATATATCATGAACAATCACGGATTAAGCCCATGTGGCTTGTCCAGTCTCATAGATTCTCCATGAGACTTTCATAATTAGAATATTTCCTCTGGGTACGTTACTGGCGTTCCGCAGAGTGAGATGGAATTGCCATCTTAAGGCTAGACATCATAGCCCCAGATGTATGAACACCAAATGGAGGGCTGCTCTTCCGCTCCTATGGACCATTGAGGACTTCTTTCTTGTTATCCCGGGAATGGGTCTCCAAATTTTTCCCTGGTGAAAGGGTGCCTCCTCCGCACATTTATTTCTGTCCTTTGAGGTCTTCACACGTTACCCTGCGCAAGGGACAGTTCGATCAGGTACTACACACCGGGACAGTGTGACCTGAAGCTCGCGAGGGGAGGGACGCTGGAATATTTGATGAGACTGCCTCATAGAGGATTCTCATCCGCTACCCATATATATATATATATATATATATATATATATACAGGATGTTTCTAAATTAGACAGACAAACTTTGGGAACAGATAGTTAACCTTGATTGAAGCATATTTTGTTCAGGAACCTATAGGCTGTGACGCTTCGTTTCAGTGGAAGAAGGGTCTTAGAGGAAGGGATGGAAGGAAGTAAGTACGTGCAAATTTCAAGTCATTCTGTGTCACATTAGTTTTGTGTGACTTTACTGACAAGCAGAAACTAAATGTACTTGATTCAATCAAAAATCTCACTCCAGCGTTGCATTGTCAGGACGAATCCAGTTTATTGTTCCATCACAACAAGTGCTGGAACACATGTCCGTTGACACCCATAAAGAGTGCATCGAGGGGTCATACTTTGTCGTATCCTTTTCTTCCAAAGATGCAAGGGTTTCCCTTATTTCAGCTGCTCCGCTGACAATCGTGCTACAAGATTATTATTGTTATAATTAGTATTGTTGTTATTATTATTGTTGTTATTATTGTTGTTATTATTATTGTTGTTATTATTATTGTTATTATTGTTATTATTATTGTTATTATTATTGTTGTTATTATTGTTATTGTTATTATTATTGTTGTTATTATTATTATTGTTATTGTTGTTATTATTATTGTTATTATTGTTGTTATTACTCGTATTATTGTTGTAATTATTGTTATTATTATTATCATATATTATTATTATTATCATCATCATATATTATTATCATATATTATTATTATTATTTGCACTGAGATACCTGGATAGGGTAGAGGTTAACGCACTAACGCATAGAGTTAGAGATCCCGGGTTAAAATCCCAGTTCAAGCATTAATTTTCCTCTTCATAACACATTTGGCTTTCATTGCTTTTATGTCAAAATTTAAATGTATAATTGATTATATATATATATATAATATATATATATATATATACAGGGCTTCCAATATAAAACCGGACACGCCTCACGGGGTTTCACCCGTCAGGCAGCGCTCTCTCCTCGTCCGCATTTCACTCTGCCAGCCGCAGAGTGTCCGGTTTTGTACTGGAAACCCTATATAAAAGAAAAATAAATGTCTGTGTTAGGATTCCTGAGTTGCTCAGTTGGTTAGAGCGCTAACGTATATAGTTATAGATCTCGGGTTCAAAATCCCGACTCAGGCATTTATTTTTCTTTTAATGTTATAATTGGCCTTCACTACTAAATGTCAAAAATATAGTTATAACTATTAATTATACAAGCGTTAGTGCTATGAAGTAAAAACTCTCTTTAAAATTGCTTATTTGTTATAGTGGCCACTAAATGACAGTTGGGTCGATATCCCGCTGCCTTTCGTGTAAATTGAGAATAATACCGATATATATATATATATATAAATGAAAAATAAATGCTTTCGTCAGGATTCCTTAATAGCTCAGTTTGTTAGAGCGCTAACTTATATAGTTAGATATCTTGGGTTCAAACCCCGATTCATGCATTTAGTTTTCTTTTCATGTCATATATATATATATATATATATATATATATATATGGTATGATAAGAAAAATAAATGCCTGGACGGGATTCGAACCCGGATCTCTGAGTCTGTACCTCAGCGTGATACAGACACAGGTACAGACTCAGAGATCCGGGTTCGAATCCCGTCCAGGCATTTATTTTTTCTTATCATACCATATTAAGCTTGCATTGCTCAATGTTAAAGATTTAATTATAACATATATATATATATATATATATATATATATATATATATATATATTAGTATTTATATTATAAGAGAATAACGTAACCTCATTTTAACTGAGAACAAATTCAAGTCGTGAGCAGAACACTTAACCCTCTCAAGTTTTCTGCGTGCTCTCGTAGCCTCAAACTATTTCAACTGGCCTTTAGGGATAACTGCTGGCCACTATACTCGCTTATCTGCTCTCTATGGGATTTTCAAAACTGCTCTTAAGAGTCCTTTAGATTGTCATACATACGCATCAACATAAATACAAAGAGCTAAGGTATTCACTATTTTTAAATAGCAGTTAGATCCCCGGCCATTTGTGTCGAGTTGAGGGAAGATGGCTTATGGGTATTGGGCAAGCGATATAACACAAAAACTGCTAAGAGTGGAGGGGATTTATAGACTCGTATAAAATCGAATAGCTATAAACTGGTATAAAACACAGATACACACTCGCCTGGCCAATATATGATATCCCAGACAATATATTTCTTCAGGCTTCATGTATTATATGGACCTTTAGAATTTTAGTCGTTACGTCCCACACTAAAACTTTTAATATCTGGAAAGTAAATCGCCAATTGACAAGCATTAATAGTAGCCATTGTCTTTATTTAGACTACAGGGTGTGAAAGAATATAATACACAATTTTAACTTACACAAACAGTAAGAATTACGAAATCAATGGTGTGCATTATTAAAGTAGTAGTAGTAGTAGTAGTAGTAGTAGGACTTTATTAGACAAAAAGTAAGATATTTACAATATTATTTACAAATATGGGTCGCACGGGCAGTAAGCCGTACGTGCTGTTGACAGTCCGTTATAATAAAGTAATAATTGGTACTAGTGTGAAAAAAATAAACAACAAAAAAGCAATAACATTACAATTACATAAAGAAAACGCAATAATATTACAATTAAATAATAACACAATAGCATTATACACTAAAAAAAACCATAACATTACAATTACATAAAGAAAACACAGTAATATTACAATTAAATAATAACACAATAGCATTATACATTAATTAATTTATATATAATTATTAAGAAATAATGTTATTGCATTTTGATAACATATATTTATTCATGAATGAGTGTTGTTCTTATTTTCCGCGTTTTGTCCAGAAATTTACCCAGGTTTATACAATTTTCTGGATTTACCAATAACTCGTAGCATGCCAATCTTTCCCGATTTGAATTTAGAAATCTTTCCGGTAATAAATGACGTCTCCAATATTATAAATCATTACATTGTCCTAATATATGTATCTCATCTTCAAATTTCCCGCACATTGGACATATTCGCATATCGTGATCGTCGCTAATTTTTTGAAATTTCCATGCCCCTAGCCTAAACCACGCAAGCCCTGATCTCTCTTTAAATCCTAGGTTGAGTATATACGATTCTTTTCCCCAGACGTATTTTAGGTCTCTTTATTAAAGTAACACAATAGTAAGCAAGAAAGGGACGCTAACCATTAAATTGGTCAGTTATTTGAATGTTCCGGACTTCACTGAAAACCATATTATACATAACTATTATTATTGAGTACATTGTGTAATTCTACACAAATTTAAGTAATTTTACTTGATTATTTTCTCCTGTTTTATTAAAAATGTAATATATAAAAATGAATGTTTGTTTCTTCGTACTTTATGCGCGGCCATATTGTTGATCCGATTGTGATGGGGCTTTTTGCAAAATGTTCAGGAGATTCCTGGCATGGACATGACTTATAAGAGAGTTGTGATACTCAAATCCTACGCCCTTAAAAATCGCCCTTTGTAGCGAAAAACGTGAAAAAAGTAGCTCTTTGGACGCTTAAATGCCTACCTAAACGATAACAAACACACGAAATGAATGTACCCAGAATTGAATGTCTCAAAAAGTTTTACAAAAAAGTCGGCGACAGCATATGTTTATCTCTCATGGATAACTCACAATAACCATTTTTGTCTTTCATTGATGCCAAGAAGATCGAGACAAGTACGTAGATTCCTGTGCAAGCATAGCAGCACATGGCGGGTATTCTTTTACGTATATCTCACAATAACGAATTTTGTCTTTTAGCTCATTTATACCAAGAAGATCGAGATAAGTGGATTCCCGGGCAACATCGGGTAATCAGCACGGAGAACTTTAAAATAATTACGATATACATTTATAATTATTTTTCATTTTACTTATTCAACTAATCATAAGAAGTACATTAATGTTTGTCTTTCAGCTCATTTATGCCAAGAAGATCGGAATGGGTAGATTCCTGGGCAACGCCGGGTAAACAGCACGGGGTATCTAAAAATAATTACGATATAAATTTTTCCTTTTACTTATTCAACTAAACATAAAAGCACATTAATTTTCATTTATTTAGGTGTAGCAGCGCACGCCGGGTCATAGCTAGAAATAAATAAAATTAATTAATTGATGTTTCCTATAGGATACATTGAGAATTTGAGGGTTAAATGAATTATATTAAAAAATTCCACCGATATGCTCTCGAGCTAGTATGCTGCCTTGTCACGCAGCGGGCTCGGGTTCGATCCCCGGTCGGGAAAAGTTTCCTGGGTGAGGATTTTTCGGGATTATTCCTCACTTGTAAGAAAAATTCAGAAAACGGTCACCGCCCATCATATGGTCATCATCATTCATATTCGCTTTATTTTTTTTATTTATATACGGATATTAATGTTTACACATCTTTCAGTGCCTAAAGTTTTATTTTCCTTCTCCACTCGTCTCTATCCATCCACTCCATGCCCTCCAGTCCTCTTGTTCTCATTCCAGGTCTTAATTTCTTGCATCCACGAGCTTCGGAATTTTCCTTTCTTTATTCTACCAGGTGGACACCATTCCAATGTTTTTTTTTGTGAGTAACCTTTTCTTCCTTCTCCACTCGTCCCTATCCATCCATTCCATGACACCGAGTCCTGTTGTTCTAATTCCAGTTCTTATTTCTTGCGTCCACAAGTTTCGAGGTCTTCCTTTCTTGCTTCTACCAGCTGGACAACATTCGAATGTTTTTCTGGATAACCTTTCTTCTTGCATTCGTCGTACCCTCAGAATAGATTTGTTATCATTTTCAGTTTATTATCTTCGAACTTACCTCTTTTTTTATGCCCATACCAATTTCATTGCTTATATCTTATATAATCTACTATTGAATATCTAATATTCATTTTTTCTCGTATGACAGTATTTATTAATTTTTATCATTTTTAACATCTTGTTGCTCCCCTTATGAAATCCATTTCCATCGGAAAAAGTCTTTGTTCTAAGTTTTTGTTGAATTTCCAAACTTTAGCTCCATATGTGACAGTACTCACTATTGAATTATATATTTGTAACTTATTTTTTCTGGTTATATGTCTGTTCCATAAGACTCCATTCATTATTGTTGTTATTGCTGTACCTTTATTTATTCTGTTCTTAATATCACTTTCTTGTTTATCCTCTTTATCTACTTTTTCTCCCAGATTCTCAAATTCATCACATCCTCTAATATACCTCGTTTGATCTTTATATCACATGTATATTTATATTAAGTTTAGGATTAAGGACTCTCCTGGCGCACCACTATTATCATCATATTATCGGGACAGCAGTAACCCCGTCTTCCAGGCGCCCCAACTTCAGAAATGGGTTTTAATTACGCCAATGCCAGAAGAGAACACCAGAAATGTTGAAAATGGCAACTTGGGCATTGAATAAAAAATTATATTAAAATATGTTTAACATTTATTGTTACCACAATTCAGGTTATTTATTAATATGTTTTAAATAATATAAGTACCTTTGGTATATCGGTCTTCCATAATTAGAATTGATTTTTATTATAAAAAACTTCGTTAATTATTGAAATCATAATGAAGACCTTTCAAAACATATTTTATCTTTGGCATACTATTTGGTACTGATGTCTGCGTATGAATTATATAATGAGTTTAGGTCTGTGGGAGTGTTCTCGTTTAAAATATTTATATTCTTTATAATTTTAAGAGAAACAAATGTTCCCGCTCTTAGATTGTTGAAGCATAACTGTCAAGCAAGGGAAATAACTTGCAATATCCAGTATTCTTAGTTTGGCGATACAATAAATAGTGAAATTTGACAAACTTGAAATGTATTTTTCTCAACACTTTCATAACGAAAGTGAGGTCTGGGTCCTAAAGGAAAAAGAAAAAAGTAAAATTCAGGCAGCTGAAATGAGATTCCTACGGGCTGTGAAAGATTGTACAAGAGAAAAACTTATTAGAAATGAGAATATCAGAGAGGAACTAAAAGTACAACCACTTCTTCAACAATTTGGATAAAACTTCTGTAAATAACGACAGAGGATAGGATACCAAATATGGTACTGATATAATCCAGGAGGACGAAGATCGGTGGGAAGACCAACAAAGTGTTGGGCTGAAAAGATGTGAGATCGGAACAGGGAAAGATCTAATCCGTGAAGGATGATGATGGCTTTCACAATGGCGCATAGCCGGTTGATGCATAACGCTGATCGAATATGAATCTATTAAGATTAATATTAAAATTCTTTACACCTCACAACCAGTCTTGTAATTATACCGGTTTCAAAACCTAGGTACTTTCATCCTCAGTAATATATGAATAATAAAAAATATATTACTGATGAAGGAACCACATAGGTTTTGAAACCGTTATAATTAGAAAACTGGATATGAGGTGAGGTGTAAAGAATTTTAATTTTTGATCTTAAATTAAACCCCATAGTGATTTTTCCTATAAAAGTTCAATATAAATATATCAATCTATATAAAACCGATGTTTTCCATTATTTTTAATAATCTCTCACTATAAAATAAAATAAAAAGAATAATAGGGGTAGGCCTACAGTACGGTTTCAATAATTCCCTCCAGCGGGGAAATTTAATGCATCGGATTTTTTTTATATATGGAGAATTTTTTTATGCGCCGTTAATGAAATAGACGATATTATTTTCCCACCTGGATTTCAAGCTCCTAAAATTTTACAAACAAAAATATTTGACTTTAGAAAGAAGTATGGGGTTTGTTGGGTATTGAGAATATATAGGATAGGGTGGGTTTAAAACGTGACAATTTGTATGGCGTCGCTTTTTTATGCTATGAATTATCGCTGAAACATTTGCGGCGGTTAAAAGTACTTGCAGTCTGTAACGTTGTTACATTTACAGATCGTCGATGAAGCGTCGAACGTGTGTATGAGTGGCATCGGTTCGTTTGACTTGTTTAGAGTTATTTAGTCACAAAATACGGAACTTCGCATTATGTGACAGTTTTTTTTTGTTTTTTAATTGTACAGGATGTGGCTACTGCATTGAAATTACTTGTGTAATGCAACACAAAAAGTGTAAATATTGAACAAATAAAAATAAATCCCTGGTATCATTGAGCCAAAGAGTAAGATAGATTAAAAATGAAATCACATGGCATTCATTATACATGAAATCGTTATCAATCGAAACTTAAATACAAAATATACATCTAACTTTAGCTCTTACTATATTTTACGTATCATTCTTCGTCTTTTCGGCTACCTATCTCTGGAACCCCTTGTTCCCATGTAGTAAATGTCATTTTTATATCTGTTTGAATAAATCATCTAAACATCTAAAAGAGAGAAGAAAATCGCACTGTCTAATTCTCCTATTTAAGATCCTACATACCTCGATTCCCAATTATTTATCATCCCGTTTCCAGTATCTATCCTCAAACCATAACTTAAACACAAGATCACAACATAGTATCTTGCTTAATATACAGCAACATAGGACATCACATCACTCCATGTCATATACCATCTTCACTTTCTCGCAACTGGAATTCCCTACCACAAGAAATAAGGGGCTGCCGGACATTGGCATCTTTTAAAAGAAATCTAAATTTATATTTGCTCTAAACTCGACTTCATTATTATCCAGTGTAAGGTATATATATTGGTGTTTCTCGTATAATGTATCATATTTATATAATAATAATAATAATAATAATTATTATTATTATTATTATTATTATTATCGTATCATTATTGTTATTACCCCATAAAATGTTGTTTGTACATGACATTTACATTGCTACATTATTGTATCTTTAACTGTTTATAATTAGTATAGTGTATACCTATATTTGTCAAATATTTATTTGTATTTGTGCTGGTTGAGTGGAAGAGAGGGCCTTATGGCCTTAACTCTGCCAGAATAAATAAAGTATTATTATTATTATTAGTATTATTATTATTATAAATAAATAAATAAATATATATATGTATATATATATATATATATATATATCTTCTTCCTTTCCAGGATTAGGTCAATGCTCTTGGCCGTCCCAAAGATCTTTCCCACGTGGTTTGTAGGTGTTGATCTTTTTGGGTAATCTTGTAATGTCCATTCTCTCTAAGTGTTCTTTCCATTGGTATTTGTGCTCTTCTAGTATATCGAATATTGAAAATATCTCCAGTTCATTTCATATTGATTCATTGTGTAATCTATCAATGCGTGTAATTCTTTTGTGGATCTTAAAAATTTCATAATCAATTGAGTTGGTGTTTACTTGATGAAAATCCATATTTATTAATTAAATAAAAATAAAACGTAGTTTTATTTTTATTTAATTATTAAAAATTTCATTTCAGTGGCTTGAATGTGAGAGACATCTTTTTTGTAAGTACCCAAATTCAGATCCATATAAAAGACATAATTTTATAAAACCTGAGCTGGGTTTCTCTTCGAGTCTTTCGGAGGGTTCTTCTTGTGGTGCCACACATCATTTGATACCGGTTTAATTTATTATGTATATCCCATTCGTAGCTGTATGTTATATCTGAACCAGTATAGTTAAAGCGTGCTATCTGTTATATATAGGCCTATACATACATACATAGATAGAGCTCATTTTATATTTTAATATTTTGGTATGGAACTATGAAAATCCCCACATCTCACAACAAAACATATTGCTTTCTGAATTTATTTCAATCCACAATATTTTGAAACTTTATGCAAGTGAAATCGGTTATTAAAACAAAAATAAAGATAAATCAACAAAGAATCCTTCCATCGTAAATATTTATTTTAACACGTGTTCAATTTTAACTTTACTTTTATTTAGTCACAAAGCATCTATTTGAACGCTCGCGGAAATAATTTTTTATAAAAGGAAGTTATTAAATGAATTGCACCTTTTATAAAAATGAGATGTACTTTGGTTTCTTAAAATATCTGTTTTGTTCAAAAACGAGTCAGCGAAGCATTAAACCGTTTCAAGTCATCGTAATTGTAGTAACAGAGTTAGAAAAAGAAACGAAACATTTCATTTATAACTAAAACAACACAAGAGAACCTTGATTACATTTTTTAGTCGGTCTCTTTTCAAGTTTTATAACAGTAGAAAAGTTTTGTAATAATTTGTTACTTTGTTTTTATTTTATTTTCTACACCTTAATATTTTCTTTCTCTTAAAATATAGATCTAAACATGGCAACTTACATAACTTATATTACTATATTTATAATAATTTAAATAATTATTATTACTTACTTACTCACTGGCATTATCGAACCCGTAGGTTCATGGCCGCGCGGACATAAGCTCTCCATACATCCCTAGCCAATGCTTTCCAATCATTCCCTGTATAATGTACTTCCCTCAAATCATTCTTGGTCTACCAACTGGGAGTTTTCCCTCTGGCTTTCCTACAAGAAGCTTCCATGCACGTCTTTCATTCCCCATACGCGCAACATGTCCTGCACATCGCAGTCTACGAGACTTAACTGTTATTATATCTGGCTTCCTATAAAGACCATGTAGTTCATTGTTATGTACTCTCCTCCATTCACCTGTCTGTTCATCTATCTTTGGTCCAAAAATTTTTCTAAGAACTTTATTCTCAAAAACTCGTAATCTCATAATCCTTTGGCATGGGTTCCCTGAAGTAGTCCCCGCCCCGAGAACCGAATGGGTGATATTTGACGTCCGGAAAATTTTAGCCCAGTTTAACCCATGTCCGCATTTCTAGACGGTTGTATTTTTACGGTGAAAGGTCGTCACTCCTTCGACTTTTTTCGTCTGGCTTATCACCTTCGACCAGTCCGGCATGGGTAACCCTATCGGCAGCAATGCTACCGCCGGCATGGCTCTCGGGATCATTTAAGCACGCAAGCCACTCCACCACGACAAGGTAAAGATACCATGGAGGGATTTAAATTATTATTACTATTAGTAATAATAGTTTGTTTTATTTATATACAGATTTTCAGTGTTTACATATCTTTCTGTGCCTAAAGTTTTATTTCCCTTCTCCACACGTCTCTATCCATCCACTCCATGTCCTCAAGTCTTCTCGTTCTCATTCCGGTTCTTACTTCTTACATTCGTGAGTTTTGAGATCACCCTTTCCTTCTTCTTCCAGGTGGACACCATTCCAATGTTTTTCCTGTTTATTAGTTGAAACAACAGGAGGCCTTGAGAACAACTTCTATTATATATAATGACTAGAGAAAGGCAATTAATGATTTTGCATCTTTTTTTATGAAGGATAAAACATTGCTTGATATATGAAAATGTATGGCATTAAAAAACGGATTAAATAAAAGCAATTCATTAGGGCATTTTTTTTTCATTTTCTTAACTTATTTAGGGATAGGTCATTTTTTGTCAATTTTTAGATCATTTTGAGCATTTTTTACACTTTTCCGGAAGGCTGTGACATTATTTGTATTTGATTTAAGATTTTTATTATAATTCAGTATTTTTCCCTGTCAATACAATTTCTTGGAATTAAGTAGTTGCTTTGCTAACTACTGTCCATATTTTTAAGGTATGCGCATAATGAACTTGCCCACTTTTAGGAATTTCTTAGAGCTATGCTAGCTTCTACCCTTATTCTGATTGTTAACTGCAATTCAAAATTGTTGGAAAAGTGCACTGTGTAATTGAAATGGATTTTATGCAATAAAAGGTACTGTAATATGTATTCCTTAAATACTTTTCTTTTTATATTTTGGTGTTAAGTTAAAGTTTATGTAATTCAGTAATCAAATGAGTACTTAATCTAATAAATATTATTTTTATTGGAAATTCTTAAATTTTTATTCATATTTTTTTTATTGGTCATTGTTTGCATTTATTACGTCATAAATGCATTTTTTATTTTGCATTTTTACCAATTTCTAGGTCATTAAATGCCTTGCCCTAATAATGACATAGCAGAACGTTGAACCATAGCCTCTCCTTTGTTAGGAGTTACTAGATCAAGTTAAATTAGTTACGCTTAGTTTCCTATAGATGTCTGAATGGCGTGCGGTCAACATACCGACCGAATGATACATCTAGCAGGTAACTAAGTTATTACTAGGTTACTGAAGTCGGTAAATTTTCTTTAGAGGCATTTTTATTCAAGTTTAAGGATGTTTTACGAGCCTGAAAATCTTCAGACTCGGAACCCATGGTCTATAGTCTCTATCGGAGGAATTTCTCCTTGAATTTTTCCATCTTAAAAAAAAAATCCATCGGCCCCGGCCGGATTTGAACACGCGACCCACGGGACCAGAGCAAGGCACATAACCGCTATAGTCTACCGCGGCCGACTGTTAAAAATTTATTTCATTTTAATTTTGGAAAAACTGCACTTAAACTATCGTGAAATATGATGATCTTGATGAAGATTTTCGGGCTGTAGGCCGTGGTCGTGAGGCTTGTAGTTCCCCGACGTTTCGCCAGAGACTGCGTCTGGCATCCTCAAGGGTTTAAAAACTCCTGGCGCGACAGGCCTACATGGCCCTTAGCCTACCAGCCGGCTGCTGGTCTCACATCCACATGTGTCAACCACAGAGGTAGATGATAATCAGCCAGTGTAGGGGTGACATGTGGTCAGTATATCGAGTCCCCCAGCCGTTATAGCTGGTTTTCTCAACCTGGAGCCGCTACTTATTGTAGCTACCCAAATGCATCACGATGCTGGGTGGGCACCGGTCCCATACTGGCCGAAATACCATGAGAAAATTTCTTCCAAGGAGACTCGAACCAGCGCAGGTCCCGTAGCTCTGCGCCAAGGCTTTCTGCCTTAATCACTCGGCTACGGCGCGGGACCCTCAAGGGTTTACAACCCGAAAATCTTCTTCAAGATCATAGCAACTCCGGCCGTGAAATTCTACGTGAATATATCGTGAAATATTTTCAAAATTCTATAGAACAACATTGCGTACGCGCCAGAGTTGACATAGCCAACGATAACCACAATCGAACCACATATCGATTATCATCCTCGATTACAATCCGTCGCTATTAAATTTAAATGACCAATATTTGCAATAAATCCCCAAATCTATGTTAAAAAATATATTAATAATATTAAAATTACCAAACGTTTATTAAAAATGGGTGTACACTTACTTATCATTCCCTAACGCTGATTCAACCAGCGATAACCCAAAACAGTGATAGAAAAATCATAGACTAAGTAATATACTCTGTGGAGAAAATAGCAATTAGCATCACAATATTGTGATTAGCATATTTAAATAAATACTTCAAAATTGTCTAATAATGTTATAAAAATTGTATGAAAAACTTTAAAATATTAAATAACGTTAGTAAATACAGGCGAAGAGCTATAGTTTACAACAATATAACTGGAAAATCAAGCGCTAGTAGAAGTGCAGTTGAGCCTTAATTTTAAAACTGGAAAGTAAGTCAGTTGACTGTATTATAAAATGAAACATCAGTAATTTCCATTCGACTGGTTTGAGAAGAAAAATGATCTCCATTAAAAGCGATTTCTCTATTTGTGTGTAGCCATGTATCTCTTTTCAATTTTCAAACCAATGAACTATACCAAACAACCTTATAAATCAGCTCCCAATAGGCTCCAAGTGTAAAATATATTGGATACCTAAAGCGAGATAAAAAAGAATTCATCGCTTTATTGATTAACAGATAACAGTGAATAACAATTTATTTCGTTAATCCATAGTCTAAATAATCCAACTCTATACAAACTATAATTCTACAATTACGTACGAATAAATATTATTCAATCCAAAATATATAGAAATCAAGCTTCAAGAGTATATTGCGATGCGAGGTTGGGAAGTGGTTTTTACAGATTCGAGGAAAAATGTTTAAAAACCGAGCGATAGCGAGGATTTTAAATTCGGAGATTCATTTTATTATATTTTTGTAATTTTGAAATTTTGATTCAAAATTTCAAAATTACAAAAATATAATAAAATGAATGGGGTAATACGAAGACATTTTGGTAAACAGATGAGGACAGAGACAAAACTAAGATTACATAACATCACATCAAAAGCTGCTCTAAAATATGGAAGTGAAATTTGGATTTTAAATAAAAGAAACTCTCATAAACTTCAAGTAAGCCAAATGCGCTTCTTACGATCTTTGTTAGGAGTTAATAGACTGGATCACCAAAGGAACACTACTATCAGAGGAAAACTTGGAGTAACAAGTTTAAATGAAGATATACAAAGATACCATCAAGAATGGAAAAATTATCTGAGAAGAATGGCAAGAAATAGACTTCCAAAATTGGCATTCCAATATACCCCAACTGGACATAGGGACCAAGGAAGACCAAAACATCGGTGGAAAGATCAAGACCATCTTCGCTAGGTTTACCGTACAGGCCACATGGCCTAAAACGAATTTGTTCATGATGATGATGATTCTGTAAAACACATCACAAACGTGCGTTGTGCATTATTTTTTTTCGCGATGGTGTTTTCAAAATAATAAATAATAGTAAAATAGTAATATCTTTGTAGGAAATATTTGTGTTCATTATAAACAATTGACTAACGTTAACAGTGTGGGCAATGTTTATTAGTTGAAACAACAGGAGGCCTTGAGAACAGGTATTGATAACATGGCCGCAAGTACGTATTAATTGTTTATTTTGTTTCAAATAAAATTCAGTTTATTTACAATGCAGTGATTTATTTCGTATAATGTATATTAACACTAACTTTTGTATATTTTCTGTATATACATTGTAGGCCTACGTACTATACATAGAGGGCAGTGGTTTTACTTCCCGCACGTGGGAGTAAATGTAATATTATAGTACAGTTAATTAGGTAGGCAACTCCGAAATTGAACTTTCAATCATGGTAACCATTGCTGGCAAGTACGACAAAACGCACTATCGCGCAAAAAAAAAAAAAATATATATATATATAGATATTATAAATATATTTTTGACATTTGGCAATGAAGGCAAATATGATATGAAAAGAAAAATGAATGCTTGAGTCGGGATTTGAACTCGAGTCTCTAAAAGTCTGTACCTTTAGCGCTCTAACCAACTGAGCTACCCAAGAATTCCAAGACAAACATACAATTTTCTTATACATGTAGTATTCTCAATTCACACAAGAGGTAGCGGAAAGATCTTCCGACTGCCATCTAGCGGCTAACATAACAGTTAAGCAAATTATTACAGAGAATATTTACTTTAATAATTTGCTTAACTGTTATGTTAGCCGCTAGATGGCAGTCGGAAGATCTTTCCGCTACCTCTTGTGTGAATTGAGAATACTACATGTATAAGAAAATTGTATGTTTGTCTTGGAATTCTTGGGTAGCTCAGTTGGTTAGAGCGCTAAAGGTACAGACTTTAGAGACTCGAGTTCAAATCCCGACTCAAGCATTCATTTTTCTTTTCATATCATATATATATATATATATGACAACAAAATATGAGAGGCAGCAAAACAGAAACAGGTTAGATTTTGTTTTTAATTCTTCATTGAAAACCCCGTTATGAGAGAAATTTGTTTACGAACATCGACGCAACATGTCGGCCACTTTATTGTGAATATATTAAGGAATTTTATGCAACCATACCATATACATAAATTAAAGAAAAGCGCAAAAATACACAATTTATTGATGCAGTATGTGGATAATTAGGTGAGGTAAGTACCCAGGAACAATAATCGCAAACAGTAATGAGATGCACAAAGATATTAAACATAGCCTCATTTCTGGAAATGCGTGCTATTATGCATTACAGAGACTCTTGTCGTCCCAACTCCTTTCAAAAAACGCTAAACTGAAAATATATAAAACAGTTATTCTCCCAGTTATATTATATGGATGCGAAACATGGGCTCTTACTTTAAGGGAGGAAAGGGGTTTACCAGTATTTGAGAATAAAGATCTTAGGAAAATTTTTGGGCCAAAGAGAGATGGACAGACAGGTGAATGGAGAACACTACATAACAATCAACAACATGGACTTTATAAGAAGCCAGATATAATGAGAACAGGTAAGTCTTGAAGACTGCGATGGGCAGGACATGTGGCACGAATAGGGAATGAAAGACGTGCATGGAAGCTTCTTGTAGGAAAACCAGAGGGAAACCGCCCAGTTGGTAGACGAAGAATGAGGTGGGAGAATAATGTTAACTACGATTTAAGGGAAGTAGATTATACAGGGATGATTGGAAAACATTAGCTGAGGATTGGGATGTATGGAGAGCTTATGTCCGCGCGGCCATGAACCTACGGGTTCGATTGAGCCAGTGAGTGAATTAGTTTAAACATATAAGTTGATTTTTTCCCAAATATATGTGTGAAATGCCTTAAAATGAAGTGAGATGTAGAGCTCAGAGTAATCTAAAATAACATATTTGTGCAATATAAAATATATATTAGTAATATTGCTCAGACAGTGTAGCCAACTTATCATAAAAACGCGCTAACAAAACAAGTGGACGCTAAAATAATTTGGTGCATTAAACTCGCCCATTTTCTTACACTATCTTACCCATCTATGAACTAACTTGCTCATATTCTCAAACTTGCCCACTAATGTAGGTGAACTCTGTCATAGAATCCTTTATATGTCAGTGAATATGTTGCTAATTGGCAGTAGAGGGAACATGTGTTATCACACTGGCCAACATGACGCTAACAGTCATTTGTTCTCCAATCGAATATTCACGGTGGCAAAGAATAGCCATATATCTTACAATTTTTTATAGGTTGTCCAATTCTTACATATTTGAAATTTCTTGTTCGCACCATATTCATTCAGTGCTGTTTAATTAACTGGGAAAAACTGCACTTAAACTAGCGTGAAATATTTTCAAAGTCCTATAGAACAACAGTTGCGCATGCGCCAGAGTTTATAAAGCCAGCGATAACCCACAATCGAACCACATATCGATTACTATCCGTCGCTATGAAATTTAAATGACCAATATTTGCAATAAATCCCGAAATCTATTTTTTAAAAAAATATGAATAATAAGTAGATTATACAGGGAATGTTTGGAAAGCATTAGCTCAGGATAGGGATGTATGGAGAGCTTGTGTCCGCGCGGCCATGAACCTACGGGTTTGATAGTGCCAGTGAGTAAGTAAGTAATATTAAAATTTCCTTTATATGTGAGTGAACATGTTGCAGATAAACTACACTTAAACTAGCGTCAAATATTTATAAAAAAAATAGCGTCAAATATTTTTTCAAAGTCATATAGAACAACAGTGCGCATGCGCCAGAGTTTATAGAGCCAGCGATAACCCACAATCGAACCACATATCGATTATCATCCTCGATTACTATCCGTCGCTATGAAATTTGCAATAAATCCCCAAATCTATTTTAAAAAAATATTAATAATATTAAAATTACGAAACGTTTATTAAAAATGGTGTACACTTACTTATCACTCCCTAACGCTGACCCAACCAGCGATAACCCATAACAGCGATAGAAAAATCATAGACTAAGCAATGTACTCTGTGGAGAAAATAGTAGTTAGCATCACAATATTGTCTAACAGTGTCATAATATTGTGATTTGCATATTTAAATAAATACTTCAAAAATTGTCTAATAATGTTATAAAAATTGTTTGAAAAAAATTAAAAACATTAAACAATGTTAGTAAATACAGAAGAAGAGCTATAGTTTACAATATAACTGAAAAATCAAGCGCAAGTAGAAGTGCAGTTGATCCGAATCCTCCATATGAGAGTGAACATGTTGCTAATTGGCAGTAGCGGGAACTTGTGTTATCACACTGGCCAACATGACGCTAAGTCATTTGTTCTCCAATCGAATATTCATAGATAGCACAGTGGCATAGAATAGCCATGCATCTTACTATTTTTTTTATAGGTTGTCCAATTCTTACATAATTGAAATTTATGGTTCCGCACCATATTAATTCAGTGCTGTTTAATTGACTGAAATAATAGAATGAAAATATGATCTTGTGTGGAGCACAAGCACGGCCACACAGAAGGATCAAGAACATTCAGTAATGACAATAAAACCCAATTAAAATAAACTGATTAAAAAAACAAAATATTTATCAATTGGTGAACCAGAACAAAATTTAATTTTGGAGACTAGAGAAACAATAAAATCTTCTAGTGAGATCACATATTTAGGAATTAAAATAAATAAAAATGGGAGTTATGAAGAGGAAATAAGAAATAGAAATAATAAAGGATAATTTGCAATTGCTTGCCTTATTGGAATATTATGGGATAAAAATATAAGTAATAAAAATAAAATGAATATATATCATACAATTGTTAAAAGCATCATTACTTACGGAGCAGAACTTTGGCCATTAACAACAAAAACAATAAGTATATTTTTGGCAACGGAAATGGATTTTATACGAAGGGCAGTAAGGATTTCAAGAAGAGAAAAAATTAGGAACTCAGTTATAAGGAAGAAAATGAAGATTGAAGACACTATTTTAGATTATATTAAAACTCGACAATTAAGATGGTACGGACATGTCCAGCGAATGGAAGAGGAAGGACTACCAAAATCTGTTTTGGGATGGAAACCTGAGGGAAGACGAAGCAGAGGAAGACTTATAACCTCCTGGAGTCAGGGAATATATTTATACATGAAGGAAGAACATCTACGTGGACCGACAAAATTGGCTATTAGGAATCGGACGATGTCAAAGACATTAATCAACCGATGATCTATCTATCTAAAATAAACTGATTTCTCCGTATAAGAAAACAAACCAATTAATAAGTAACAAATATTGGGTGTTCAAACATTTCTGTGTCTTAAATTTGAATTATAGAATTAGAGCAAATATAAACGAAAATCTGTAAGTCTATACTAATTTGCACGTTTTGAATTTTATAAATAAAAATAAATAAAAATTTAATCCGATCGAAATTTTTATCTGGTATTTTTAAAAATAATTTTATGATTTTTTGTCAAGAGAAATTTATATTTTGTGATCAACAGCTGAAAAAAAAATCATATATTGATCATTACTTCTGAGCAAAATATTTTCAAATAATGACAATATTCATTTGTGAGAAATATTTCTTGTATTTTTGTATTGTAAGCCCATGTTTTTCCTTTACAGAGATTTAGGCGCTCTCTCCCTACAGGGAAGAATTTCAACCATACTAATTTTGTTACACTTGTTTTCGTATAGATGTCATTTTGAGTGGTCCGTGAATTTCTTAAAATTGACAAAATTACTTTTATCCACAGGTTGTAATAAATATTTTAGCGAATTTCCCTCCTAGACAAGTTTGAAGAATTTGCGTTTCATGAAACACACATAGACACCAATAAGATTCTTTTTTTACAATTTTTGCACTTACTTGTGTTTTTGGCATAATTTATATGAAGGCTTCCCCGATGGACGAGCTTTTATTTCACCCCATGTTGTCTTCAACTTGTAGATTATAAACGATGCGAACACACTGATAATCAGGAATAAACTGCTTGCTGAATTCTTTACATAATTGGGAGTTTGTTAGCACTGCTTGAAAAAAGAATAACAAAGATTGTTTGCTAACTTAGCGGCCCTAATCACTCTCAGAATCTGGAAGAGAGAAGGGGTCATATAGCGTCTATTTACTTCATTTGTTTCTATCGATGTCAGTTCTGTATACAATTCGGTCATATTACCACGGTTGCCCCAACAGACGGCTAACTAATGCATTATGCAAGATTGTTTACAATATAACTAGAACCCAGCTCAGAGAATTAGTATAGAAATGTTTGCAAGCGATGTAATCTAATATTATATAAAAATGATTTTTTTTCCAAATGCCCCCAGGTTTGTCTTTCGACATTCCAGGTTTCTCTCCTGGCATGGCGTACTTGTAACCCACTTCTGAGGTTGGGGCGCCTGGAAGGTGGGGTTACGTTGCCCCGATGATATGATGGGTGATGATGATGATAATGGTGCGCAAGGAGAGTCCCTAATCCTAAGCTTAACCTAAGATGAATATGAATGATGATGATTGCGATGGCCATATGATTTCGGGGACCGTTTGGGTCTTAAAAGTTTCCTGACATTTGTCTTACAGGTGAGGAAAAACCCTGAAACCCCGATAAAAACCTCACCCAGAAAAACTGTCCCGACCGGGGATCGAACCCGGGCCCGCTGTGTGACAAGGCAGCACGCTACCCCGAGACCACAGCGGTGGACAATGAATGTTTGTTTGTTTGTTCGTATTTTATGCGCAGCCATACCGTACCGGTCACTCGTTTGTGATGTTTTTTTTTTGCAAAATGTTCAGGAGATTCCCAGAATTAACATAGGTTATAAGACAGTTGTGATACTCAACTCCTACACCCTTGAAAAACGCCCTTTGTAGTGAAAACATGAAAATTCCATTTTTGACGCTTAAATGGCTTACGCTCCCTAAAGCATAACAAATACACAAAAATTAATTTACACAGAATTGAATATCTCAATAAACTCTACAAAAAAATCCTTTTTCTTCTTCTTCTTCACGGTTTAGGCTTATTTACTAGCCTGTTCCGACTCCAAATTGCTGCTCTTTCCATCTTTTCTTTGGTCTTCCCAATTTTCTTCTTCCTCGTGGTGAATAGCTGTATGATGCTTTAGGTATTCTATTCTCAGTCATCCTTGCCAAGTGTTCTTTCCAGTTTGTTCCGTATTTCACTATTGTTGTGTTTAATTCCTCTACTTTTAGTTGTTATCTTATTTCTGTGTTATGTTTTTTTGTCTGTTCTTTGATGTCCTGCTATTACAAAAAAGTCCGCGACAGCGTATGTTTATCTTTTATGGATAACTCACAATAGCCATTTTTTGTCTTTCATTGATGCCAAGAAGATCGCGATAATTAGATTATCGGGCAAGCGTGCCCTGCCATACCGTTCATCCAATTGAGATGGGGCTTTTTGCAGAATGCTCAGGATATTCCTGGGAAGCTTATGGGCTATAAGATAGTTTTAATGCTCAAGCCTTTCACCCTTAAACATCACCCTATGTAGTGAAAACGTGAAAGAAATCGCTTTTTGTACGATTAAATAGCTTACGCCTAAACCATAACACAAACACCAAATTAATGAACACAGAATAGAATATCTCAAGAAATTCAACAAAAAAGTCCGCTACAGCATATGTTTATCTTCTACGAATAACTCATTATAACCATTTTTGTGTTTCGTTGATGCCAAGAAGATCGGGACAAGTAGATTCACAGGCAAGCATAGAGTGCACGGCGAGTATTGTTTTGCAACGAATTTTGTGTTTCAGCTTATATATGCCAAGTATATCAGAATACGTTCTTTGCCGGACGACGCCGGGTAATCAGCACGTTGTATCTAAAAATAATTACGGTATGGCTTTAATTATAGCGATTGCTTGAATATTACATTTTGGAAGATAACATTAAATTTACTATTTGGATTGTATGAAAGGAATTTGGAAATATAATTAATTACTTTATTGTTTTGTAGGTGCAATAACGAAGAGCAAATTTATAATTATTTTTCCTTTTACTTGTTCAACTAAACGTAAAAACACGTTATAATTTATTTGGGTGTAGCAGCACACGTCGGGTATTAGCTAGTAATCTATAAAAAATGTAAATGTTTAAGCTTATGACAGACGTAAATGTTATGAAACAAAGTTGGTTTCTACCTTTTACAAGCTGTGCCGGTTCGCTCAGGGTAGAATATGATCACTCAGGGATGTTTTAAATTATACACATTTTATTTCACTTTATTGTACAATTTTGTGTGTACAATTATATTTACAATGTATTATGCTTCACTAACGGAGTGGAGTTGATGAGTTAATTCCGCCCACGTGTTTTAATATCACTTTCGCGAACGGTAACTGAAGAACTTGTAGAACTGTAGAACGTAGGAGCGTGAGAGTGAGAGTGTTTTCACACGTGTCCTCGCCTTATAAGGGCGATGACTCCTCCCATCCCCACTCCCAGTGTATATGTTAGCTTAGAAGGGTAGGTACCATTCGTTTGGGTTTCTATGTTGGTAATAGACTCGTGTGCACGTTTGTGCGCCTTCCAGTTATTACTATTAATGGTACGTTTTAATACTCACGAGTCTATTAGTTCTTGCCTCAAAGCATAATAATTATATAACACTTTAAACGAGTTTCATGCACTTTCTTTATATAACAGAATTTGTCACAAAATAAAATATATATATATATATATATTATATTTACATTGTTTTATTGCGTCTTCTTCTTCTTCCGAATGCAGTATTGGGTGATGATGCCCATTCTGCGACTACAAAACTGATCTTTCCATCGGTTGAAGGGTCTTCCGAGGTCTCTTTTGCCTTTAGGGTTGAGGTGGTAAATCATCTTTGGTAAACGGGAATTTGACATTCTCTGGACGTGTTGGAACCATTTAATCTGACTATTTAACTCATGCCCCAAATGGGACTCAATGGCCAATCATGTTTCAATGATTTCTGTTTTACAACCAATCAGAGACGTGTTTCAGGAAATGTTTATCAGTGTTATAATTACCATATTCAAGAAAGCTCCTCCTTTTTAATATTCTGAACAGGTCTGACCATTATTTTGCAGTGACTGAGCCATTGAGAAATACGGCTACCAGATTGTATATATAGTGCATGAATGTGAACACATGCCGCATGCGGGAGTTAATATTAAAACATTTGTAGCAATTGATTATACCACCAAAAAAAGAAACCACTGTTTGCACTTTCTTAAATGTATTTTTTCCCCAGGTAACAATCCAGAAAAATATAATTGTCATATTTACATCATACGACATCAGAAATGAATTAATATACAGTTTGTTGTGTTTCATTTTTTCTCCACTAGAGAGCATTCTTACAATATTGCGTTCCTTTGCATAGATACATAGTATAATCTGGTTGCAGTGATAAACAAAAGAAGCAGATGAAGTGTACCTATCGCTTCTCATTTGTTTTCAAACATCGCCGTTTACATTAAATATATAAATATTTTAAAATAACTATAGTTAAATAATGATTTGTGAGGAAGCAGCTTAATTTCATTCGTTAAATAGTCCTAACAAATGCCACTCTTGATTTCCAAATTATCGATAAATTCACGACTCACGAAGTGGCATTAGTTATGATAATTTTGTATATGTTCAACCATTTCCCTACTATTCCACTGCATCCTTATCTCATCACTTTTCATTCTATCCCTTAATGTTACTCCAGTTAGTGATCGGAGGAATCTCATTTGTGAACTATTAATGCGGGATTTATCTTTTGCTCGAAGTGTCCAGCATTCACATTTTTATTGCGTCATTTTATATATTAGTTAATATGTTTATTGTCAGTGCGGTACGAAACATGGTTTTTACCGAACAATTATTTTAGCAAAATGATAAAGACGATTTATCGTAAGTAATGCCACGAGTGATTTCCAAATTATCGATAAATTCACGACCCACGAGTGAGCAGTGAATTTATGTAGAGAATTTTTGGAAATGAAGAGTGGCATTTGTTAGGACTATTTAACAAATACAATTAAGCTCTTTACTCAAATTCATTATTTAAATATAGTTAGTTTAAAATGTTATATATTTAATATAAACGGCGATGTTTGAAAACAAATGAGAACCGATTGGTACGCTCCATTTGCTTCTTTTGTTCGTCACTGCAACCAGATCATATTATTTATTGCCAAAGGAACGTAATATTCTAAGAATGCACTCTATTGGAGAAAAAATGAAACACATCAAACTGTATATTAATTCATTTCTGATGTCCTATGATGTAAATATGACAATTATATTTTTCTGGGAAAAAAAATTAAGAAAGTGTAAACAGTGGTTTCTTTTTTTTTTTGGTGATATAATCAATTGCTACAAATGTTTTTATATTAACTCCCGCGTGCGGTATGTGTTGACATTCATGCAGTAACTTATATATACAATCTGGTAGCCTTATTTCTTATGGGGTCAGTCACTGAAAAATAATGCTATGGCCTATTCAGAATGTTAAAAAAGGAGGTGCTTTCTTTATTATGATAAACTTTAGTTGGTAAATTTTAGGCGAAACACGACTGTGATTGGTTGTAAATCAAAAATCATTGTAACGTGATTGGTCATTGACTCCCATTTGGGGCATGAGTTAAAATCATAATTTTATTGCTTATAATTTATGCATAAACTTCTCGGAAAAAGAATATTTCACAATGTAATTTCACATGTGAACATTTTAGGTTACATACTTTTTTTACATCTATTATAAATTGGCCAATATAACACAGGAGGAATCGCTTAAATTAAGCGAATGCCTTATTAATGTTTCCGCAGATTTGCAACCGAATGCCTTACAATGTCAAGGACAGTACCTGTATTATCTAGAATATCACGGTTATGTTGTAGGTCTATATATATATATATATGATATGAAAAGAAAAAATGAATGCTTGAGTCGGGATTTGAACCCGAGCCTCTAAACTCTGTACGTTTAGCGCTCTAACGGCCTGAGCTACTGAAGTACACCAAATCAAACATACATTTTTCTTATACATGTAGTATTCTCAAATCACACAAGAGGTAGCGGAAATTTTTTCCGGCTGACATCTAGCGGCTAACATAACAGTTAAGCAAATTTTTAAAGAGAATATTTACTTTATAGCAGTAACGCTTGTATATTTAGATGATATAACTATATTTTTGACATTTGGCAATGAAGGCAAATATGATATGAAAAGAAAAATGAATGCTTGAGTCGGGATTTGAACCAGAGTCTCTAAACTCTGTACGTTTAGTGCTCTAACCAACTGAGCTACTCAAGAATTCCAACGCAAACATACATTTTTCTTATATATGTAGTATTCTTAATTCACACAAGAGGTAGTGGGAATTCGTTCCAACACCATCTAGTGGCCAACATAACAGTTAAGCAATTTTTAAAGAGAATATTTACTTTATAGCAGTATATATATATATATATTATCGATAATGCCAGTGAGTTAGATAGTTATTTGATTAATAAGACTGTAATAGAGGCCTGAGCTCCAAACAGTAGATTACCAACATATGTTAGATATATTTATTTTTTAAACTACTGGATTGATGAAACACTGAGCTGTACGCTGTAAGTTGCTCAACTCTTAAAATTGACGTTAATGACATATTTGTTGGCAGAAAATAAAATTAGATTTGCAGAAGTTAGTTTGTAACCGATGTAAGACGTCAGCACTTTGTGGTGTTAAGGAAGAACGATGTCAGATTCAACACTTTAGAAGCGACAAGAAATTGATTGAGACAGATTTGCTGTCATCGATCATAAAGCGAAACAAGAAGAAAACATAGCCCAAGTGTCGACGCTAACTCCCCCTTCAGTTTAACTACACGAGATGGAGGCGTGTCGACAAGACTTTCGCGCCAAGAAACAACCATCCTACCTCCTCTAACTTTCCTTTTTTTTTCTATTCACAAAGCTCCGACATTTGCAATTCAATAAGCGAGGAGATGTACTACAACCAGAAAATTGTTTCTGTATACCCATGCAACTTAGCTCTTAGCATGATGCGACCACATTCTTTTCCTTCTATCTTTTAACAAAAACTAATATTGCGAGGATCCTCAATAAGGTTATAACAGAACTGAACAAAATGTTTCATAAAATATTACTAGGTTAGAGAAACAATATATATACATATATATATACACATATATCATCATCATCATCATCACTCCAGGGATTAGGCAATTGCCCGTTCCGACTTCATAATGCATCAGCCCAACGTCTTCTAGGTCTTCTAACATCACGTCTTCCTCTTGCTTGATAATTTCTTGCTAACAATGGATATCTCTCCTTACTTATTCCATCCATATGATCAATCCATTTCTGTCTGTAATTCGTGACTTTATCCAATAAAGGCTGTACTTTCAATTCTTCTCTTACATCCTCATTTCTTATTCTATCAAGTCTTATACATCCTTTTACTTGTCTTAGGAACCTCATCTCCGCCGTCTGTATTCTATTCTCCTGTTTTTTTTATTGGTGCCCATGTTTCACATCCATACAATATTGTGGGAACCGCCATAACATTATACATTTTTATCTTGGTTTCTTTTCTAATTTTATTTTTGAATGTTCTCTATATTGTTCCACACACCGTCTGAAATGTATTTATTTTGGAGTCAATATCTCTTTCCACATTGTAGCCAACATCACAGCCCAAATATTTGAAACTAGACACCTGTCTCTATTCTTTGATTTTCTAAAATAATTTTGGATCTCACTGGATCTCTTCCTCTAAAAGCCATAGTCTTCGTTTTCCTTACAGAAATCTTTAGATCGTATAATTTACATATCTCTACATAGGAACAGCACAGCTAAACTTGTAGGGCTTGACGAGCGGAAGAAGCAGCCCTCTCTTGGGGGGTGGATACCCAGAGGAGCATGTTTGGAGGCTCAGAGGAAGCAGCCCTTCCACCATCCTTGTCCTGCGAAGCGCTCGTAACGCTTCCAGGAGACATTCATCTTACTGAGAAGCTTCATGGAAATCAGCCGGATTGTACATACATATATAAATTACTATTTATCTTCTTCTTCTTCTACTACAAGGTTTAGGCTATGCAGCCTGTTCCGGCGAAGTTAAAAGTGGAGTCCATCTTCTGCGTGGTCGGCCAACATCTCTTGTTCCTCTAGGATTATACAGGAAGCTGCTTTTTGGTATTCTTTCGTTCATTTTCATTAAGTGTTCTGTCTGTTTCTTATTATTTTCGCTGATTTTATCTTCAATTTTATATATATTTAATTCTTCTCGTATAGTTTCATTCCTTATTCTATCCGCTCTTGTGCATCCTTTCACATTACGTAAAAACAGCATTTCCGCAGTCTGTATCCTGCTTTTATCCCTTGATTTCATTATCCAATTTTCACTTCCATACAAACTATTTATCTCACGCCCCAAATAGGAGTCGATGACCAATAGCGTTTCAATAAATTTTGTTTTACAACCAATCAGAGCTGTGTTTCACCTGGAATTTATCAAATACGTGTATCATATTGAAGAAGTCCACCGCTGTGGTCTCGAGGTAGCGTGCTGGTTTGTCACGCAGCGGGCCCAGGTTCTATCCCCGGTCGGGGCAGTTGTCCTGGATGAAGTTTTTATCGGGGTTTTTTCCTCACCTGTAAGACAAATGTCAGGAAAACTTTAAGGCCCAAATGGTCCCCGAAATCATATGGCCATCATCATCATCCTCCTTATCATTATCATCTTCCTTCATCCGTGTGGAAAGCAACGGGAAGCTACCACACCTACAATTCCCTAATAAAGCTGCAAGCATAGAATGAAAATGCTATCATTGCAGTGAAGAACCTGCCTTCGGGCGGAATTACTATGGATCTATATTAAAGAAAGCTTCTCCCTTTTAACATTCTGAATAGGCAATAGCATTATTTTGCAGTGACTGACTCTCTGAGAAATACGGCTATCAGACTGTATGCAGTGCACGAATGTAAACAGATAGTGCTTGCGGGATATAATATAAAAACGTTTGTAGCAATTGATTATACAAAAAAAAAACAAAAAGAAACCACTGTTTGCACTTTCTTAAACGTATTATTTGCCAGGTAATAACGTTGCAGAAAAATGTAACTGACATATTTATATCATAGGACATCAGAAATTAATTAATATACAGTTTGATGTGTTTCATTTTTTCTCCACTAGGGTGCTTTGTTAGAATATTGCGATCGTTTGGCAATAAATAATATGTTGCAGTGATGAACAAGTGAAACATAACTAACGTTTCTCATTTGTTTTCAAACATCGCCGTTCACATTAAATATATAAATATTTTAAAATAACTATATTTAAATAATAATTTGTGAGTAAACAGCTTAATTTTATTCGTTAAATATACCTAATAAATGTCCCTCTTGATTTCCAAATTCTCTAGATAAATTCACTCTTCACTTCCTGAGTCGTGAATTTATCGATAATTTGGAAATCACTCGTGGCATTACTTACGGTACATGTGTTATAAAAGCTAAAGAAATTAAACACAGGATAAACTCTGGAAATGCATGCTATATTAAATTACAGGGATACTCGAGGCCCTAACTCCTCTAAAAAAAACGTTAAACTGAAAATATGTGAGACTCTTATTCTACCAGTTATATTATATGGATGCGAAACATGAACTCTTACTTTAATGGAGGGAAGGAGATTACGAGTATCTGAGAATAAAGTACTTAGGAAACTTTTTGGACCCAAGGGAGTTGAACATACAGACGAATGGAGAAGACTGCATAAGAGTGAACTACATGGTCTTTATAGGAAGCCAGATATAATAAGAACAGTTAAGTCTCGTAGACTGCGATGGGCAGAACATGCGGCACGAATGGGGAATGAAAGAGAAGCATGGAAGTCCCTTGTAGGAAAACGAGTGGGAAAACTCTCATTGGGGAGGCCAAGAATTAAGTGGCAAAATAATTTAACCACGATTTGGGGGAAGTAGATTGTACAGGAAATTATAGGAAAACATTAGGTCAGGATAGGGATGTATGTAGAGCTTATGTCCGCGCGCATTAAACCTAAGGGTTCGATAGTGCCAGTGAGTGAATTAGTTATATTTACTTATTCAATTTCTTCAGATTAAGAACTAGATTAGAGGCATTATCGTCAGATTGTACCACAAATACGTGGATATTTCTGCATTTTCCTATTTATATGATGTTGTTCATAATAAGTTATATCGCAACCCAAATATTGGAAGTGTGAATCCTGTTCCAACACTTTATCTTCTATTACTTACTTACTTACTTACTCACTGGCACTATCAAACCCGTAGGTTCATGGCCGCGCGGACATAAGCTCTCCATACATCCCTATCCTTAGCTAATGTTTTCCAATAATTCCCTGTATAATCTACTTCCCTCAAATCATAGTTAATGTTATTCTCCCATCTCATTCTTGGTCTACCAACTGGGCGACTTCCCTCTGGCTTCCCTACAAGAAGCTTCCATGCAAGTATTTCATTCCCCATACGTGCAACATGTCCTGCCCATCGCAGTCTACAGGACTTAACTGTTCTTATTATATCTGGCTTCCTATAAAGACCATGTAGTTCATTGTTATGTAGTCTTCTCCATTCACCTGTCTGTTCATCTCTCTTTGGTCCACAAATGTTCCTAAGTACTTTATTCTCAAATACTTGTAATCTCCTTTCCTCCCTTAAAGTAAGAGTCCATGTTTCGCACCCATATAGTATAACTGGTAGAATAATAGTTTTATATATTTTCAGTTTAACGTTTTTTGAAAGGAGTTGGGACATCAAGAGTCCTTTATCTTCTATTACTAGTTTTATTCTTATTGGGTAAAATAAAATTTATAGAAATAGTAATTTTAAATTTGGATGTTACACAGTTAATTGTAGTGATATTTTACACCGTTAATGCCATAACTTATGAAATTACCATAAAATATCATAACTTAATAAAAATTCTTAAAATGAACTAGCTTTTTGTCTCATGCACTAATTTTGGAAAGTTCATTATGAACCAAGATAAATTTAAATAAATAGGTCAGACATATGTTAGTGACTTGTTATTGTTTTGCAAAATCGAAGAGTTTCCTCATCGATGCATATACAGACGTTAGAAGTTATTACATCAAATAAAACTAAAAGAGTTTGAAAATAAAAGAGAGAGTTTTATGTTACTGCACAATCGATGTCATTCAATATGGACAAGAACAATAAAAGCGTTCAGACGAATGAAGACGACAGCAAAAGAAAAACTTTTGTGTAATGCAATTCATTATGCCTTTACATGTCTAAGGAAATCCTAGTTGCAGAATTATGCTCATAGAATGTATAACATTTCTACGATATAACCAAAGGCTAATTGTAGAAAAACCAAGTTATTCTACATACTGGGCCTATTCGTATGTAACAGTCACTCTTCTCTTCTCTCTCTCTCTCTCTCTCTCTGCGCTATCCAATTACACTGGTCAACATGATTTTTATCTCATGAGTACCAATAGTTGTACTTCTTCTTCTTCTTCTACCACAAGGTTTAGGCTATGCAGCCTGTTCCGGCGAAGTTAAAAGTGGAGTCCATCTTCTGCGTGGTCGGCCAACATCTCTTGTTCCTCTGGGATTATACAGGAAGGTTCTTTTTGGTATTCTTTCGTTGTTCATTCTCATTGAGTGTTCCGTCCATTTCTTATTATTTTCGCTGATTTTATCTTCAATTTTATATATATTTAATTCTTCTCGTATAGTTTCATTCCTAGTTGCACTTAATGCAGTTTTTTTTATCGTGTTTTCAAATATGTATTCGGAATTTCTCCGTGAGCCACAGTTTTTTTATTTCAATTAATAGATTTAAATAATTAATTAATTAAATAATTAATAGATTTAAATAATTATTTTTAATAAACGCTTTTTCGTCCATTTGTCCATTGTAAAATAAAACCAAATGAGCTAACTCAGGAGATTTCAGATATGGAAAAGAGATATCTTAAATCTCCAAAATTTATATTTTAAAATAAACTACTCCTTGAAATAATTAAACTGATTATTTTAGTTTCTAGACTGATTACTAGATTACTAGATTTATCTTCATCCTAATATGCTGGCCGATTATTGTTGGACCATCAAGAAGGATGCTCCACAGGCGAAATATAGTAGAAAATCGTTATTTCTTACTTTCTAGGTTAGTTCGAATGTTCGAATATTGTGTAGTTACGAATGTAGAAAATATTGTTTGAAATTATAAATGCCTGTCTCTCGGAAACCTTGCGTGATGGAGGAAAAACCGATATCATATTTGAATTCAGGAGAAACAAAATACTATCAGAATCACATATTTTTCTTTCTGAGACAAAAAAAAGTTTATTTTTTGTTGCTCAGTGTAATTTAAAGTCAGTTTTTATATAAGATTTTATTCCAATCTCATTTATGTATCCTTTAAGATTATATGCTCACCGCTGTGGTCTCGAGGTAGCGTGCTACCTTGCCACGCTGCGGGCCCGGGTTCGATAATTCATAATTGTTATTACACGTATAATTTAACCCTGGTGAAGTGGAAGAGAAGTCCTTGCGGTCTTAACTCCGTCAGATAAAATAAATAAATAATTACAAATAAAAATAATAAAATGTTCACTGAATGCAGAGCAGAAACTGGGGACTTTGAGACAATCCCAGCCTGACCTTTCATCCCTTTTACAAACACTGTGTTCCATTTCCATGTAAACACAGACTCAATTTACTGGTGATTTATGTACAGTGGGAAAACGTATATATTTTTGTATTTAATCGATAATATCTGGTCTTCTATTTAAGTTTGGTGGTTCCAGAGAGTTGCAATATTTTCCCACAATGTATGATCCCTATCTGCTTTATGTACTCTTTGTATTTGCTGACCCCGTCATGGACCAACTATCGGAACTATACTCTACTCTGTAAATAGAATATAGACTTACCCCTTATTCCAAATGTACATATCGGTTTAAAAATGAAACCATATTACACTCTTGCTTTCATTTTTTATATTCAATACCAGCAGATTGTCATTAAGACATTTCTGGTATTCTCTCTTGCCATCAGAATTATTGTAACCCACTTCTGAGGTTGGAGCGCCTGGAAGGCGGTGTAACGCTGCCCCGATGATATATGATGATGGTAATGATGCGCCAGGAGAGGCCTTGATTCTAAACTTAATCTAATGATGCGAATATGATAATGATGGCCAGATAATTTTCGGGGACCATTTGGACTTTAAATTTTCCTGAAGTTAGAGGAAAAACCACGAAAGAATCTCACGCAGGAAACTTGTCCCGACCGAACATCGAACTCGAGCTATTGCGTGACAAGGCAGCACGCTACCTCGAGATCACAGCAGCGGGCTAGTTTCACTATTATTCTATAAATTCTTAATAATTATACATAACTTAATTAATGTATAATGCTATTGTATTATTATGTAATTGTAATATTATTATGCTTTCTTTATGTAATTGTAACATTATTGTTTTTTTTGTCTAATAAAGTCATACTACTACTATTAGTCGTTCAAAATATCTCTGCAGGCGGAAGAATTGCGAAGCTTTCTTTGTTGCTACACGTGACGTCATCTAAGGCAGTGTTCACTGTCAGCGTCTCACGTCCCGCCCCCCTCTGCACTCATTGATAGCAGCGTCACGTGGTCTATTCCTGCATAAACAGGACTGCAGTGCCCTCCGTCAACAACTGCACTTACTCCTTGAACGGGTAATACTACTATTCTATAGAATGTTACTAGGGCTATAAATAAAAAATATATATATACGCATTTGATTTTGCGAAAAAAAATCCCTTATGTCTTGAGAATCTTGGGACATCCTAATCTAAAATTATCAGAAATTCTGAACCATCCTGTACATGTTTATTGTTGTATACTTATGTTGAATTATATCATTACTTTATAAGGATAAACGTTGGGTAGTGCGCAGGATATTGCCTCCTCGGGAAACTATAAACGCTGCGTTAAAACACCGTATTAGAGCAATGTACACAGTGTCTCGGGCCCAACCAGTGGTTATTATGCAAAGTGATGTAAACGAGTAACAGATACCTCCAGAATCTGAGCAGCAAGCTACTTGCTGTCCAAATCCATTTGTTAGCGAACAGAGTTGCAACAAGCAAGTGAGCAAATTCAAACTCATTTGTTTCTAGTACATTCTCCAGGTTAATTAAAACAAGCGTGCACGAGACCTGCATGCAAACCTTATCTAATATTTTTCTTATCTACAGAGTGATTCAGAATTATATCCAAGCTGTTTAAAAGGCTGTCGAGAAACAAAAGGCAACATGATACTTTTTGAGCATGTCATCAGAACTCTGTATGATGTAATTTTTTCAGTACATCGACGCCGTATGATATTTGCATTTTTATTAAATATATATTTCTCATTCTCTCCCTAGATTTGTCAATTTCTGTCATATCTTATTTTCTTTCTTGTTTTATTAAACTTTGTATTTATTACATCTTCTTCATGTATGTGGGTTTTTTCCTCTAAAGTTATGAGATATCTCGACTAATATTAGTCATCATTATCATTACTGTAAACATTGGTGATATTATCATCACTCATTAAAAATAAGTAGTAAAAAATGATTTCTACCAGTTATATTACATGGGTGCGAAACATGGACTCTTACTTTAAGAGAGGAAAGGAGATTACAAGTATTTGAGAATAAAGTACTTAGGAAAATTTTTGGACCAAAAAGAGATGAACAAACAGGTGAATGGAGAAGACTACATAACAATGAACGACATGGTCTTTATAGGAAGCCAGGTATAATAAGAACAGTTAAGTCTCGTAGACTCCGATGGGCAGGACATGTTGCGCGTATGGCGAATGAAAGACTTGCATTGAAGCTTCTTGTAGGAAAGCCAGAGGGAAAACGCCCAGTTGGTAGACCAAGAATGAGATGGGAGAATAACATTAACTATGATTTGACGGAAGTGATTATACAGGGAATGATTGGAAAGCACTAGCTCAGGATAGGGATGTATGGAGAGCTAATGTCCGCGCGGCCATGAACCTACGGGTTCGATAGTACCAGTGAGTAAGTAAAGTAAAGTAAAGTAAAGTGTTCTCACTACAGGCCTCGCGAGGCCCTTGTGGTAGTAGGAGGTTAAGGCTCCCACTTTTTCTTGACAATCGGCACTTGATGTCAGCCGGGTTCTCAGCCCTGCGTGACGGCCGCCTTAACCCTCAGAACAAGCGTCTAGTACTCATTTCCGTTACAGGATGAGTCGACTCCAGTGCCATAGTGCCGCCAGAAGTTTTAGGTCAGATTAAAAATTCTGACCCCACAGGGACTCGAACCCTCGACATTTCGGTTTGCAGCGCAGTTCCTTAACCACTTCGCTACGGCGTGCTCCAGCGAGTAAGTTTATATTATTATTATTATTATTATTATTATTATTATTATTATTATTATTATTATTATTATTATTATTATCGGCCGCGGTGGACTAGTGGTAATGCTCTTTGCCTCTGGTCCCAAGGGTCGCGGGTTCAAACCCGGCCGCGGTCGATGGATTTTTTAGTCCTCCGGGAGGGACTTTAAGCCGTGGGTCCCGAGTCTGAAGATTTTCAGTCTCGTAAAAAGATCCTTAAGCCTGAATGAAAAACTTCTAAGCAAAAATTTACCGAATTTTCCCGTCCTAGTACTACCTTGGTTTCCTAGATGTCAGTAAGAGGCGGAACGCTGACCGCGGACCACTCAAGTGAATCTAAACGAAAACAAGTGCAACTAAATTAGTATGGTTCAAATTCTTCCCTGTAAGGGGGGAGCGCCTAAATCTCTGTTAAGATCTTGATGAAGATTTTCGGGCTATAGGCCGTGGTCGTGAGCAACCCCGGCCGTGAAAGTCTACGTGAATACATTATTATTATTATTATTATTATATTATATTATTATTATTATTATTATTATTATTATTATTATTGTTATTATTATTATTATATAAATAGGAAGATCTTCGATATCAAATCAGAAGAATATACGGAGTAGAGATGTGGGTTTGTAGGCAAACCAGAAGCAAAGCGCTCAGTAGGGAGGCCAAGATTGAGGTGGAGAATAATATTAATCGTGATTTAAGGGGATCAGATTATAGGCGATCATTTGAAAAGTCTCAGAATAGGGATGTATGGAGAGCTTATATCCGCGCGGCAACGAATCTACGTGTTCGATGGTGGCAGTGCGCTAGTTATTCTATAGGATAAATTATTGTCAGGAATAATTTTAGCTAGATGAGATATATTGGAATTACAGCGAGTGGTATTTGCAATGGCGAACGCTAATTTAATGACGATGATACACCTCATACTTTGATGACTGCGTGTAGTTACGTGCTGAAATAGAATCCGGCCACTGATATACAGTTCAGTAGGTGTCTCACTGGGCAGCCAATTTGTGGTCCCTATTTGCCTATCATAGTGCATAAATTGTCAATACGATCATCATTATCTCCAAGGGGTCCAGTCAAGTGTTTACCATTTATAATGCTACAAAATTATAGAATTGGCACACCTGCTAATTGAAGCGGCCCCTGGGCACTCAACATGTAAATAGAAAGCGATCGATAAAATTCTACTTGCAAAGGATGATAGCTACATTATAGAATTATTATCTAAAGTGGTCGTAGTAATATTGTATAAATAGAGAAATGGACCATGCGCCCAATTACGGTGTAGCGTACATACAGCCGAATTAATTACATTAAAATTGTCGCTGTGGGTTGACTTGATGGCAGTTAGCATTAGGAATCTCTAATTTTACTAATGACCACCAGTGCATCAGGTAAGCGTTAGACAAACACGTTGTCAAAACAAAATCATACAACCCCTCCCCTTTCCTCTCCCCCCCCTCTCTCTCTCCCTCTCTCTGAACGTCCATAAGATTTTCTTGCCCAACAAATTGGTAGTTAGGCCAATTTCATATTAGAGACCATTTTCATCTGCATCATAAATCATCTACAATTAAGGAGACAATTTTTTTTATGATCGATTGAGTTATCTTTCCAATTTTATCTCATCCTTTCAAAGGAAATTTAAGCTAATGTCAGTTGGAGAGGAAATCAACTCGTAATTTTGATGAAATAGTCCCGCGCCGTAGCCGAGCGGTTAAGGTAGGAAGCCTTGGCGCAGAGCTACGGGACTTGCGCTCGTTCGAGTCTCCATGGGGGAAGAAATTTTCTCATGGTATTTCGGCCAGTATGGGACCGCTGCCCACCAACCATAGTGAGGCAATTGGGTAGCTACAATAAGTAGCGGTTCCAGGTTGAGGAACCAGCTATAACGGCTGGGGGACTTGACATGCTAACCACATGTCACCCCTACACTGGCTGTTGATCATCTACCTCTGTGATTGACACATGTGGATGTGAAGGGCCAGCAGCCGGCTGGTAAAAGGGCAACCGCTGAAAAGTGGAAAGACCCTCAATCGGAATTTTGATGAAATACTTATAACTATAAACGTTATAATACAAAATTATAAGTTATTTGTTTAGGTATAATAGCCTTTTATACATTATACAGGGTGTAACATAACTCAACGGCAAAATTTCAGGAATGAGTTCCTCATATGGAGAGAATAAAAAAAGTGTCCGGAAATTGATAATTACAGTTATTCGAACTCTTATGAATGTTAGTGCATGGCGACAAAAATGCAACGGACTTGTTGGAGCGCTCTGTTCTGTCAGATGAAATGTTCAAAGTGACCTCCTTGTGCCTTAATACAGGCATATTCTTCATTTGGGTACATCACAGCAGCCTATAATCAACAGAAAACAGACTGTCAATAACTACTTACTTACTTACTCACTGGCACTATCGAACCCGAAGGTTCATGGCCGCGCGGACATAAGCTCTCCATACATACCTATCCTGAGCTAATGCTTTCCAATCATTCCCTGCATAATCTACTTCCCTTAAATCATAGTTAATGTTGTTCTCCCACCTCATTCTTGGTCTACCAACTGGGCGTTTTCCCTCTGGCTTTCCTACAAGAAGCTTCCATGCACGTCTTTCATTCCCCATACGCGCAACATGTCCTGCCCATCGCAGTCTACGAGACTTAACTGTTCTTATTATATCTGGCTTCCTATAAAGACCATGTAGTTCATTGTTATGTAGTCTTCTCCATTCAGCTGTCTGTTCATCTATCTTTGGTCCAAAAATTTCCCTAAGAACTTTATTCTCAAATACTCGTAATTTCCTTTCCTCCCTTAAAGTAAGAGTCCATGTTTCGCACCCATATAATATAACTGGTAGAATAATAGTTTTATATATCTTCAGCTTAACGTTTTTTGAAAGGAGTTGGGACATCAAAAGTCTCTGCAATGCATAATAGCATGCATTTCCAGAATTGAGTCTATGTTTCATTTCTTTGTGCGTCTCATTCCTATTTGTGATTATTGTTCCTAGGTATTTGAATTCAGCCACTTCCTCAAAATTTCCCTCATTTGTCATTAGCTGTCCATTTCCATTATACACTGAATTTCTACGTGTGACCATATATTTAGTTTTACTGATATTTACTTCCAGTCCTAATTTCTTAGTGTTACTCAATAGTGTGTGCGTGTTGGCCTTTAGTATCTCCTCGATATCGGCCAGTAGTACTACATCATCAGCATAAACTAACAGCTTATTAATACCATTGAGTTGTAAGCCTTCCTCATTCTCTGAAGATTTAATGGCATGCTCTAGTACAAAATTAAATAGTTTACTACTGTAAACCTTAATAATCCAACATTCATAAAAGTTCGAATAACTCTGTAATTATCAATTTCCGGACCGATGTTGAAATACACTTTTCTTATTCTCTCCATATGAGGAACTCATTCCTGAAATTTTGCCGCTGAGTTATGTTACATCCTGTATAATGGAAATGGACAGCTAATGACAAATGTGATTTTGAGGAAGTGGCTGAATTCAAATAACTAGGAACAATAATCACAAATAGGAATGAGATGCACATTTAAGTACCTCGGATACGAAGTTACATGCGAAGAGGAAAAATATTTTAGTGAAAACATTATAAAATTTAAGAGTAACAGGAATTATAAATAATAGTTTCAAGCCAAACACAGGACAGCAACACACACGAACTAGAATTTATAAAACCCTGGCCAGACCCATATTATCTTACGGTAATGAGACCTGGACAATTCGCAGTGTAGATGAACAAAGACTAACTGCGGCAGAAATGAAATTTATGAGACGTACTGCAGGTTACTCAAGATCAGACCATAAAAAGAATTCTGAGATTCTCAAAGAATTACAAACAGAATCAATCATGGAATATGTACAATAATACAGAAACAACTGGAAATCTCGGGTAAGAAGAATGAGCAGAACACGAATACCATGTCAAAATCTTAAATTACCAGCCACCAGGCAAGAGATCATTGGGTAGACCCTTCAAACGTTAGATTGAAACCGAAACAGACCGCTACGTCTATCACATGAAAGGAAGAAGAATGAGATGCACAAACAAATTAAACATAGGCTCAATTCTGGAAATGCATATTATTATGCATTACAGAGACTCTTGTCGTCCCAAATTCTCTCAAAATACGATAAACTGGAAATATAAAACTGTTATTTTCCGAGCTATATTATATGGATGCGAAATATAGACTCTTACTTTAAGTAATATAATGTACGGTTAAAAACTATAATATAGTTACCTTGTAGGTCCGTCTCCTCAACTTAAGTTCTTTTAAAACTCTGTAGGCCTTTCGGGACTAGTCCCAATTCTACATTGGGAAAACTAACAGAAGCTTCAACATTAGATTCAAGGAACATTTCAGAGATTTCGTTTACAATGGAGGAAAATCAAGTTACGCAAAACATGTAATTCAAGCTGGACACCATATGCATAACATCGATAACACCCTCACAATTGTACATAGAGAAAACATTCCAATGAGAATAAATACACTGGAGGAAATCGCAATCCTAAGAGAAATCAACAGCAACCTGATTCTCAATGAATACACACCTAATCCACACAATCCTCTGTACAAAATTCTCACAACCAAGTCAGTGCTTCAACAAGGGTCAACAAGAACGGACCTAATGCATTCTGCTGATGATGGGACTAGTCCCGAAAGGCCTACAGAGTTTTAAAAGAACTTAAGTTGAGGAGACGGACCTACAAGGTAACTATATTGTAGTTTTTAACCGTACATTATATTACTGTGAACTAATACCTCAACGGAAAATCACCATGAATTTTACTAGTATCGATCTTACTTTAAGGGAGGAGAAAATATTACGAGTATCTGAGAATAAAATTCTTAGGACAATTTTTGGACCAAAGAGAGATGAACAGACAGGTGAATGGAGAATACTTACATTAACAGTGAGCTACGTGACCTTCATAGGAAATCAGATGTAATAACAAAGAGTTAAGTGTTGTAGACTGCGACGGGCAGGGCATGTGGTACGAATGGGGAATGAAAGAGGGAATGAAAATTTCATATAGGGAAATCGGATAGATCATCATCATCATCATCAACAATCACGGATTAAGCCCATGTGGCTTGTTCCGGTCTCATAGATTCTCATTCAAAAGCTGGATCCATCTCTTCTTCGGTCTACCAACATTCCTGCGTCCTTTTGGTTTGTATTTAAGTATAATTTTGGGAATGCGATCATCTTCCATTCTTTGAACATGTTCTTTCCAGTTTTTTCTAGATTCTTTTATTCTATCTAAGAGTTTAAAGATATTTAGCTCATTTCTAATATCTTCACTTCTTCTCTTATCTAGAAGTTTGCAACCAGCCACACTTCTCAGAAATCTCATTTCAGCTGCTTCTATGATCTTCTCTTCTCTTTTAGTTAAAACCCAAAATTCACTAGCATACATTAGTAAGGGGACTGCCACTACTTTTTAAATTTTAGTTTTGTTTCTTTTCTTGTGCTTTTAAATATCCTGTTGATTGTTCCACATATATAATTAAATTTATTAAGTTTGTTAAATAGATCTTCATTTTTAAAATAGGAGATTTCATAACCCAGGTATTTAAAATGGTTCACTTGTTCAATGGGTTTCCCCTCCAGAATTATTTTAGCTCTTACGGTATCTGATCCCTTAAAAGCTAGGATTTTCGTTTTACTTATTGATGTTTTGAAATTATATTTCTGTATAATGTTATTTAACTGAAAGAGTGATTTCTGTAGACCATCCTCTGAACTAGATATTATATCTTGGTCGTCTGCAAAAAGTAAGGTATCTAACATCTTATTTCTTATTTTGAAAACATCCAATTGGTAGGCCAAGAATGAGGTGAGAGAATAATATTAGCCATGATTTGTGATAAGTACGTAGATTATACAGGAGATGACTGGAAAATATTAGCTGTGAATAGGGATGTATAAAGAGCTTATGTCCGTGCGATCTTGGACCTACGGGTTCGATAGTGCTAGTGAGTGATTGAGTCTCTAGCATAAAATGATATATCATATTTATATATATTATTATTCAATGTCACTACTTTGTCATTTCGTCCTTCTGGTATTCTCTCCTGGCATGGCGTTATTGTAACCCATTTCTGAGGTAAGAAGGCGGAGTTATGCTACCCCGATGTCATATGGCAAGTAGTAGTAGTAGGACTTTATTAGACAAAAAGTAAGATATTTACAATATTATTTACAAATATGGGTCGCACGGGCAGTAAGCCGTACGTGCTGTTGACAGTCCGTTACAATAAAGTAATAATTGGTACTAGTGTAAAGAAAAATAAACAACAGAAACAGCAATAACATTACAATTACATAAAGAAAACACAATAATAATATTACAATTAAATAATAACACAATAGCATTATACACTAAAAACTTAACATTACAATTACATAAAGAAAACACAATAATATTACAATTAAGTAATAATACAATAGCATTATACACTAAAAAAAACATTAACATTACAATTACATAAAGAAAACACATTAATATTACAATTAAATAATAACACAACAGCATTATACACTAATTAATTTATATATAATTGTTAATAATTAATGGTATTGCATTTTGATAACATATATTTATTCATGAATGAGTGTTGTCCTTATTTTTCGCGTTTTGTCCAGAAAATTACCGAGGTTTATCCAATTTTCTGGATTTACCAATAACTCGTAGCATGTCAATCTTTCCCGATTTGAATTTATAAATCTTTCCGGTAATAACTGACGTCTCCTATATTCTAAATCATTACATTTTCCTAATATATGTATCTCATCTTCAAAGTTCCCGCACATTGGACATATTCGCATATCGTGATCGTCGCTAATTTTTAGAAAATTCCATGCCCCTAGCCTAAACCAAGCAAGCCCTGATCTCTCCTTAAATCCTAGGTTGAGTATATACGATTCTTTTCCCCAGACGTGTTTTAGGTCTCTTTGTAAACACAGTGAGCGTTTTCCTGTACATTCGCGGCGAAAGTATCTTGTTGGTTATATCTAAGTACCTCCTCCTTATTTTTCTCCACACGTTCTTGCGATTTTCAGTCCCTTTTTCCCATATCCAGCCCATTCCAATCTTTTGGAGTTCTCTCCTAACCTCGTCTGCCCAAAATTTAACATCTATGTTTTTAATTTGGTGGTCGTAACAAATTGCTCTAAGCATTGTTTGTTCACCTTGGATTACTCGCAACCAGTATTTGAGTACACGAATTTTACAGTTAATGTCGTCCTGGAATGACCCGAATTCATATAAAATTCCACAGTTAGAAACGGACTTACTAAGTCCTGTAATATACTTTAGAAATGCGTATGTACCTTATTTAGTATTTCCGTTCTTTGGAAACCCCAAATCTCACTACCATAGTGCATTACTGGCCTGACCATCACTCCATACATTTTTTCTAATGTGCTGACTGGAATATCAGGCACTCGACCCAGAATACCGAGTACACTGTTAAGTTGTCCCCTTCCTTTAAATAATGCTATATCAATATGTTTTTTCCACTTTCCGTTCATTTTCAACGTCGTACCAAGATATTCAAAATGTTTCACGTTTTGAAGTACTTGATCTCTGTATTTTCATTCCTCTGCTCTACCATAAACCGTCCCATTTTTAAAGGTCATTGTTTTTGTCTTACTAACATTTACAGTCAATCCCCAATTCCTACAGTATATTTCCAGTAGGTCAAGACCTCTTTGCATTCACTTGATTGTCTTGGAACAGATAATTAAATCATCTGCATACAACAGGACTGGGATTCTAACATTTCCTATCTCCGGAGCCTCAATTTCTCCTTCTAGCATTACGTCTACAATATCAGCAACGAATAGATTAAATAACATTGGTGATAAAATGCAACCTTGTCTCACTCCCCGATTGGCTTCACTGCTCTCTGTAATGTGCCCTTGGTCTACTTTTATACAAAATTTAACATATTTATAAATTGACATTAAAACATGTATCATTTTATGAGACAATCCTTTCCGATTTAATTTTTCCCAAAGTGCGCTTCGGTCCACAGTATCAAATGCCATCTTAAAATCAATGAATGCACAAAATAATTTACCCCCTTCATATGACGATGGTAACGATGCGACTTAATCCTAAACATAATGAATAAGTTAATAGTAATAATGATGATCAGGTGATGTTCGAGGACCGTTTGGGCCTTAAAGTTCCTTACATTTGTCTTAGAGGTGAGAAAAAATCGCGAAAAAACCATCACCCAGGAATCTTATCCCGACCGCGGATCGAACCCTGGCCTGCTGCGTGACCCGGCAGCATGCTGCCTCGAGATCACAGCCTTTGACTCTCATATTTATAATACAATTAGTTAAAGTAAGCTTATAATATTATGATGTGATTCTCATATAATAAACAAAAAAATACTTTTTTTTAGAATATTACTCTTACCAATTCTAATTACTTATGGATCCAAAACATGGACAGTGACAACACAACAATCTGCCAAAATAAAAGCTGCTGAAATGAAATTCCTCAGATCAATAGCAGGATATCAAAGAACAGACAAAAACTATACCACAGAAATAAGACAACAACTAAAAGTAGAGGAATTCAACACAACAATAGTGAAATACAAAACAAACTGGAAGGAACACTTGGCAATGATGACTGAGAATAGAATACCAAAAGCAGCATACAGCTATTCATCACGAGGAAGAAGAAGTTTGGGAAGACCAAAGAAAAGATGGAAACTGCAGCAATTTGGAGCCGGAACAGGCTAGTAAATGAGCCTAGAAAAAGAAGACCAATTCTAATGTGGAAATGCTTACTACTGCATGTTGTATTATTATATACGTTTCATTGATAGATGTCGCGATATCCAACAAATGAATGGAATTAATGAATATCAAAATTCAAATTCAATACAATGCATTCCTTTCTTTCAGGATCATATTTTTAATTCCGTCAAAACATAAAATAAAGATAAAATTACATTAATTAATGAACTACACTTGCTTTGATGTGTTAGCCTACAGCGTTCATTTTGCATTCAGGTTTAGTGTTACAATAAACATTTCATTAGAACCTTGTTTTGTAGACAAATTTACCTCTAATTGGAGAAGCGTTAATTACGCCACTGATTCATCCGATGAATCAATTGCGGACAAGTCTAGTGCTTTGAATAAATCCAATGTATCACTAATTAAGAGCTTGTTATGGCTGCCGCAAATCTAAATGACAAAATGTATTCCTTACAGCGTTAGCTAGAATCTCATGCACTAATCAAACTGTCAATCTATCTTGGAATGCAATCAATCACTCTCAGTCATTAATTATCATATCAGTAACATAATCATCATCAACACAATTAGTGCTGGAGTACTAAGTCATTTCTATAGCCTCCAGGTAGGATCTATAGCTTCCGATAGCTAATTGGTTGTAACGGATATATGGACACATTGAGGCTTCCAAGATTTGCAAGAGAAATAATAATTGTTAGGACATTTTATTAAATTACAAAGACAACATGAAGTTCTTGTAAAGTATCAGTTACAGAAAAAAAAAGCAAGACAGGCTTGTACAACTCTGTAATGTTTGAACCCTATTTATTTTTATTTGTTCATTTAATACTTCAAAAGTATTGCAAATTTTAAGAATAATCCATGAGAACCAGAAACGGCTTGAATACTGAGATGTTGTTTATATGTATTATTTATTTATTTATTTAGCCTGATGGTGTTAAGGCCATGTGAACTTCCTTCCAATCACTAGGAACTCTCTAGGACCAAACATGTTATATTAGAATACATAAATCACAATTAACTCTGATATTATATATATAAAAAGAATTTTAAGTACAAAAAGGTGCGTTTTAAGAAGATCAGCTGGAAAATCTAGAATGCATCCCAATGGAAAGGAGAAAGAAAGGAAGACTAAAGAAATAACCTGGCCCGATAAAAGGTGTGCAAGCGGCTTTGTTCGATTGCGAGGATTGGAGGAAGAATAATATATGGGCAGAGAGGAAATGGCGTTTGGCTTTCAGGAAAGACAGCGACAACCTTGTAATGACTTACCCCGATGACGATGCTCCATCCATCCACCGTAATTCTTCCCGAGGGCAGGTCCTTCACTGCAATCCTAGCAATTTTCATGCTATGCTTTAGCTTTGCAGCTTTACTATGGAATTATAGGTTGTGGTAGCTTCCCGTTGCTTTCCACACCGGTGAAGGATGATGATAATGATAAGTAATGATGGCCGGATGACTTTTCGCGGCAACCCGATTGCGTGGGGCCCTAAGCTTCCTGTGAAAATTTGTCTTACAGGTGAGGGGACAAAACCCCCGAAAAGAAACCTCACCCAGGAGTCTGCAGCCCAGACCCGTGCTCGCGTTGACAACGGCAGCAACTGCTACCTCTGAGACCACCGCGGGGGACTGTTACACATTATATATACTATATATATATCTATTTACTATATTATTATATATAGACCACATCACACAGATATGAGCTCTTCTAAATTCCTTATTACAGAGTTGGAGGGACTTCTTCCGTCGGGACTACAGACAATTAAGTTTAGCATAGGAAATCGTGTGCGGGAAACGTTACCGATTTTCCGCTACACCCACGCTAAAATCATTTTCAAATAATTAATTTAAGTTTAATTAATAGCTCGTGAAGAATTGAATAATCCAACAAAATAAAACCTAATCTAATAGCTACTCCTGATGAACAATACATAATTTATATTATTAGCATTTCACCCCCAAACCAAAGTCCTTCTCGTCACAGCTGCATAGAATAAACACAAAACCAAACGATTGTATAGCTCCGGACCCAACATCCCAACCATCCGTTGTTCTGATAATGAATTTGCGGTCTAAGCTGTTCAGTATCTACTGAGAAGCAGAGAAGAGTACCTCCTCCCACACCCCACACTTCCTCCCGCAGACACACAGAGCTTGGACTCGAGCTGTACTTGATGGATGAGGGACTTGTACGTCCGAATCCCTTGCCAAACGAAGATGTTGAAATCTCGGAGAAGTCTGTTGCAGATATGGTTTTCATATCCAGAGACATCGCCTGCCACGCAGAACTAACACGCAGACAGACGAATGGGGATGGATGCATTCAAGAAAGAAAAGAGGCACAGATACATAGGCGAAACACAAGATACAGCAGGGCACCACCCCTTGGGATACCTCGGTCAAAGACCATTCTCCCAAGTCCGAGAATCTTGTCCTCCCTTTCTATTCGCGACCACGTTCAAGTTCTCGGCCTTAAACCAACACCTCAGGGAGAAGGTGTTGGAGTTGCAACTTCAGGGAAATTGCTGAGCTACATAGTACGTCAGGTCGCTCATTCCTGACGACCCCACAGTTGGTCCACAGGCTCCTCGAGCCTAGCCGGGAGGACTGCTGTCGCAGATCCATCGACCGTTCCCCTGTTCTACCTCCAGGTACGCATCCTGCAGCCGTTGTGAGACCGGCTAGGGCTTGAATCCTCAAACCCCACAGTGTGAGACTTTAGTACATTCAGAGGTGCTCATCTGCTGGTGATCCCACAGTTTGTCCACGAGTCCGCAGGCTTAGCCGGGAACCAGCACAGTTGCTCCCCTCTGCACTGGTCCGAGCCGTGTCCTGGTCTGCCCCCTGGGACGTGTCCTGTTGCAGTTGTGGGCCAGCACGGAGCTCGCAAGCTCCAACAGGTGAGCAATAGTACGACAAGGCGCTCAACTCCTGCCGACCCCACTAATGGTTCACGAGTCCCTTGGACTTAGCCGGGAGGACTGTCTAGCAGATTTACCGACCTTTCTCCCAGTACACCACCTGGGGACGTGTTTTGTTGCTGAAGTGAGTGCAGCCTGCTAGTACAGTTTACAAAATGTTATAATGTTATATTATCCAATACATAGAGGCTCCGGGTTGAGAAAAACCGGTTATAACAGCTAGGAGACCCCGCCATGCTGACCACATGTCACTCATACAGTGGCTGGAAGATCGTCCACATCTGTGATAAAAACACGTGGTTACAGATAGGGTCTCAGCAGCCTGCTGGTTTAGCAAGTACCTTCTAGGTTTGTCGAGTCATGCTGTATGGAGTGGTAGCGTACCTAAACGTGAAAGTCATATGTGCAGCGATGAAGTTTTTGATTTCATTATCGCAATTTCAAAAGAGCTGGCTGGTATCATTAGCTTTAATGGAAAATATCGCAGGAAGCATCCATTGAGCCAAGTTTCATGTCCATTTAGGAAGGTCCTCCCCCGCCCATCTTTTGAGCATAGCAATTCCCTTCACTTCACAAAAATTCATCGTCTGAAAAGTAGGACACAACACGATGCTTTGACGGCCTGTGCTATGTCCAGGCTTTGGAAATATGAGGCAAGGAAAAACGGAAACCATTAGCTTAAAGCAGAGTCCTTTGACTAGGGCTACCCTCCGGTTAACAAGCCAGACGGACGCAACTTCAAAGTCAAAGCCAGCTCAAAACGTAATATATGTATATTTTATAAAAAACACACTCACACACAAACATTTAATAAAAGTGTTCTAAATACACAACTTCATAGTTGTGAAGAAAATTGCCAAACAACAGCACCTTCATATTGAAAGAAGCATTACAACCACAGCTGTAAGAAAAAATACAGTACATTTATACCTTAAAAAATGCAAAACACGGACTCTTACTTTAAGGGAGAAGAAAATGTTATGATTAGGGCGAGGAATTATATGAGGAAAATTATATGAAAATATGAAATCGTAAAGACAAAATATGAAAATTATGACACAAAGTATTATGAAGCTACTATTTTCTAAACTTTTTACATATATTTATATACATAGGCCCACTATAACTTATAAGTGTATAGGCCTATACCAACACATAAATGAGACAAACAGAACTTATTTATAGCTCAAAAAATCAAGATATTTACTATATTTCAATTTTAATTTTAAACTAATTCTGATCCAATATAAAATAACATTCATGATCTGAAACAATTTTAATGGATCATACCATAGCGTGGTTGTATAAGATAAGCGAAGATAAACGTACTCGAAGAGATGGAAATCATGAAAGCAGCTCACAACGACAGCCTGATAAACGAAAACGAACCAAATACATGCAACCCCCTCTACCAGATCTTCAGTGAAACACCAGTTTTGAATCCTGCCGATGATGGGACAAGTCCCGAAAGCGCTACAGTTAAATGATAATTAAGTTGAGGAGACGGACCTGTCAGGTGAATATTCTATAATTTTATATTAATTTTGTATAAGAAACGTGGTACAAACGGGAAAGTCGTAGGTTCGAGTCTTGATATAGTCAAGATGTTTAGCTGTTCCGGACTTTCTGGTGGCATTGTGGATCTGGGATCGACTCAGATCCAAATGGAAGTGAGTATAGATGCATGTTCTGGGCATAAATGCGGCCATCAAGTAGATCCGACAACCCAGCAGACATCTAGTGCCTATGGTCTAGAAAGATGGGAAATTCAATATGCCACTACCCCAAAGGCCTCCCAAGACTGTAGTGGAATCACTTTACCTTCATAAATCAAATCTGAGAGGTTATATATAATACAATTAATTAATGTACTGAATGATATTTAATTATCAAATCCAAACATATACAAGAAACACAAACATGTTTCCATGAAATATAGCACAAAGAAAGTTTAGTGCAGGTATAGTTTGGGATATTGCTATTTGTACATTGCATAAAGATATTAAATTTATGTAGATGCAAATGTAACAATAACAATAAATTGATGATTTACAATACAAGTAAACCATTCCAGTATGTCATATTTGGAGAAACAAGATGTTAAAAGTTATTAGTCCATAATTGAATCTAGGGATTGTTTCAGAGCTCTCTTTGCAATTACAGTTACATTTAATATTGAACCACAAACATGGAAAATGTAGTTAGAATTATTTTAACGTTAGTTTTTTTATATATGAAATAGTCTAACATAATGTCAACATTATGCTCAATATGACATGATGTTATGGGAACATACTCGTATCATGCTATATTTGATAGTTTGATGTAAGTGAGAAAAATGTTGGCCAAATCTACATCAACTTTACAAAGCACTGCTTCATGTCTCCTACATTTCAATGCTGTAATCTATTCACAAAGTAAGGACTGTCCTTAGGTAGCAAGAACGAACTGACAGCTACCTGACTACAGAAAATTCCAATATTGTTGTTCTACTTATTCATCTAGGCTAATGATCTAGTTCTGGGGGACAAAAACCTCCATCGAACTTGACACTCTGTGACTCATCATCCAATTATTTGTTCTTATAAAGATACTGAAAAATGTTCACTTGTCTACCACATTACACTGTAAAAAATTACACAAATACGTTCTTTTAAAAATATTTTAATGAATTCCTAGAACTTTTATTGAAAAAAACCGGAATTTGAAAGTTGAAAAATATGAAGGAGTATGAAATTTTCACTAAAATATTAACATTTTGCTAAAATATTATGAAATATGAAGTTTTGTGTTGGTCTTATTTGATTCTGCATATCATAAAATGTAAAGATACTTAACCTCAGCGCTCTCTGACAATTAGTTTAAAACATGAAATTTCATAACTTTCCTCGCTCTATTTATGATTATTTGAGAATAAAGTTCTTAGCAATTTTTTTGGGACCAAAGTGAGATGAACAGACAGGTGAATGGAGAATACTACTTAACACTGAGCTATATGATCTTTATAGGAAACTAGATATAATAAGAAGCGATAAATCCAGAAATTTTAGAAACATTAAAGTCAGAGAAATAATGAATGTTCAAAATTACGTTGTACAAGCCATTAAGGACACCTGGTAGAGTTCGCTTGCAAATTGTTGCGCCTAGTTAACAATTTAAACAAACTGTATTTGCTACGGAACTACACTACCTAGGACAATAAAAATTTGACATCCAATTAAGGCTGGTTTTCTGATGGTACTACTGTCATTGATTTTTATTTAGCAATAATTGCTTTCATTTTACCAGGGTTTTCAAATCATATAATAGTTTACAAAAAATATACATACCTTCCCATATGGGTACACTTTCCTCTGAAACTAATCATCAGAACTGCACTATTATTTTTACTGACATTGTTTGTGAGTGGCTTGAGATAACCAGGGAACGATTTACTCACTTGAGAGCCTAAAATATTTTATAAAAATTATTTACATTAAGATATTTATTTTTATTATTTTTTTACATTATTTTTTTCTTGAGAATAGTATGTTTTAACAACAAAATATTTGACCGACTGACTACAGCTAGACACTCGACAAACACTCACAAAAGATCCAAGCTTCTGTGTTACATAGTTTCTGAAAAATGCGCACCTGAAACTTAAAAAATCAAATTTTTGTAAATTATTATGTAATTTGAAACCCTGATAAAATGAAAGCAATTAATGCTAGATAAAAATCAATGGTAGTAGTACCATCACAACACCTGCCTTAATTGACTGTAAAATTTTTATTGCCATAGGTAGTGTAGTTCCATCGAAAATATAGTCTGTTTAAAATGTTGACTGGGCATAAAAATTTGTAAGCGAACTCTACCAGGAATGGAAGAAATCTGAAATCATTTGGCCACGTAAAGAGGGTGTAAAGTGACAGGATAATTAGGATGATATTAACTTTTGAAGCGGAGGCAACAGAAGAAACGGGTGACTCCAAGAACAGTGATTCAAGAAGTGCATTGGAGATTATTGCGAAGGGGATTAAGCAGATAGTGATGCAGATAATAGGGTTGCATGGAGGAGTAAAATTTACAATGGGTTCTAGGAAAACTACTGTAGGGTAGAGAAATTCGTAATAAAGGAGAAGATATAATAATAACTGTTAAGTCCACTCTTACTTTAAGGGAGGAAAGGAGAGTATCAGTATTTGAGAATAAAGTTCTTAGGAAAATTTTTGGACCAAAGAGAGATGAACAGACAGGTGAATGGAAAAGACTACATAACAATGAACTACATGGTCTTTATAGGACACCAGATATAATAAGAACAGTTAAGTCTTGTACACTGCGCTGGGCAGGACATGTGGCACGAATGGGGAATGAAAGAGGTGCAACGAAGCTTCTTGTAGGAAAACCAGAGGGAAATTGCCCAGTTGGTAGATCAAGAATGAGCTGGGAGAATAACATTAACTATGATTTGAGGGAAGTAGATTATACACGGGATGATTGGAAAGTATTAGCTCAGGATAGGGATGTATGGAGAGCTTATGTCTGCGCGGCCATGAACCTCCAGGTTCTATAGTGCCAGTGAGTTAGTTAGTTATTTAAATCTCTTAGACTGCGATGGGAAGGACATGTGGAACGAATGGCGGGAAAAAAGAAGAGCATGGAGGCTTATTGTAGAAAAACCACAAGAAAAATATCCAGTTGGTAGGCCAAGAATTGAGGTGGGAGAATAAAATTAACACTTAATGAGAATGAACAACGAAAGAATACCAAAAAGAACCTTCCTCTATAATCCCAGAGGAACAAGAGATGTTGGCCGACCACGTAGAAGATGGACTCCACTTTTAACTTCGCCGGAACAAGCTGCATAGCCTAAACCTTGTAGTAGTAGAAGAAGAAAAAGAAGAAGAACATTAACTATGATTTGAGAGACGTCCCGCGCCATAGCCGACTGGTTATAGCAAGATGCCTTGGCACAGAGCTATAGGACTTAAGCTGGTTGGAGTATCCATGGGGGAAGGCATTTTACCATGAAATTTCGGCCAATATGGGACCGGTGCCTACTCAGAATCATGAGGAATTCGATTAGCTACAATAAGTAGCGGCTCCAGATTGAGAAAACAAGCTGTAACGGCTGGGGGACCCGACATGTTGACCACATATCACCTACCCTGGCTGCAAGATCATCTACCTCTGTGATTAACACATGTGGATTTGAGGCCAGCAGCACGCTGGTAGGCCACGGCCTTCTAGGCCTGTCGCGCCATGGAGTAATGGATATAAGAAGAACAGTTACTTCTCGCATAATGTGATGGACAGGACATTGGCACGAATGGGAAATTAAATGAGGGGTTTGGAACTTGTAGGAAAACCAGAGGGAAAGCATCCATTTGGTAGGCCAAGAATGAGGTGGGAGAAAACATTAACAACCCTGAGCAACAAAAAATCAACTTTTTTGGTCTCAGAAAGAAAAATATGTGATTCTGATAGTATATTTTTCTCCTGAATTCAAATATGATATCGGTTTATCTCCATCACGCAAGGTTACTGAGAGACAGGAATTTATAATTTCAAACACTTTAATATTTTCTTCATTCGTAACTACATAATATTCGAACATTCGGACTCACCTAGAAAGAACGAAATGACGATTTTCTGCTATATTTCGCCTGTGGAGCATCCCTCTTGATGGCCCAACAATAATCGGCCAGCACATTAGGATTCCATTTGCCTTGATATCTCTTTTCCATAGCTGAAATCTCCTGATGAAAGTGTTCCCCCTTTTATTTTATAATGGACAAATGGACTAAAAAACGTTTATTAAAAACATAATTATTTAAATCCATTAATTGAAACTGAAATAAAAACAAACTGTGGGTGATGGAGAAATTCCGAATACATATTTGAAAACACGATAAAAAAAAACTGCATTAAGTACAACTATTGGTACTCATGAGACAAAAATCATGTTGACCAGTGCTATCATTTGAGGGAAGTAGATTATACAGGAGTTGATAGGAAAATATTAGCTCAGGATAGGGATGTATGAAGAGATTATATCCGCGGGTTTGATACTGTCAGTGAATTATAATAATGCGGAATATAGGATGAACGTGAGTGGCAACCTTTGATGCCATGATGGGAGAACCGTCTCCTCGTAATTGAGGCTGATAACCTCTGACCTAGGTCACAGCTCTTGAGTGAGGGTTCCTTTCTCTTACAAGTGCATGGTATGGCCCTGGCACGAGATAGAGTGCTAAGTGGCCAGTTCTGAGTCCTGAATGCTCTTTGCCATATGAAAAACTTAAAGAGGTCATTTAGGCCAGGAGTGAACAATCGGCAACAGTAAGGATTTTCATTCTTCATACTGCACGTTGCTCTAAATTAGACAGGAATATAAACGGTATAATCCGAGAAAAATAACTTTAAAGAAAGTAGAATAAAATATAATTATTATTTAATTAATTGAGTTGGTGTTTACTTGATGAAAATCCATATTTATTAATTAAATAATGTAAATTATACGATCTAAAGATTTCTGTAAACAAAACGAAGACCATGGCTTTTAGAGGAAGAGATCCAGTGAGAACCAAAATTATTTTAGAAAATCAAAGTATAGAACAGGTGTCTAATTTCAAATATTTGGGCTGTGATGTTGGCTACAATGTGGAAAGAGATATTGACTCCAAAATAAATAAATTTCAGACGGTGTGTGGAACAATACAGAGAACATTCAAAAATAAAATTAGAAAAGAAACCAAGATAAAAATGTATAATGTTATGGCGGTTCCCACAATATTGTATGGATGTGAAACTTGGGCTCCAGTGAAAAGACAGAGGGATAGAATACAGACGGCAGAGATGCGGTTCCTAAGACAAGTAAAAGGATGTACAAGACTTGATAGAATAAGAAATGAGGATATAAGAGAAGAATTGAAAGTACAGCCTTTATTGGATAAAGTCACGAATTACAGACAGAAATGGATTGATCATATGGTTGGAATGAGTAAGGAGAGATATCCATTGTTAGCCAGAAATTATCAAGCAAGAGGAAGGCGTGATGTTGGAAGACCTAGAAGACGTTGGGCTGATGCAATATGAAGTCGGAACGGGCAATTGCCTAATCCCTGGAGTGATGATGATGATGATGATTAATTAAATAAAAATAAAACGTAGTTTTATTTGATTTTCATATCTATTATATAATTCAGTGACAGCTGTTTCGGTACACTGTACCTTCTTCAGACATGTTAACAAATTATGAATTGTGTTCCAACTGATCTAAGCAACAATACAACAATATTTATTTAATTTTTTTAATTTAACAAAGGGGATTCATTCAAATCAAGTTGAGAATTTAACAGTTTGTTACTACTTCTCAATTTATTTATTTCTACAGCCTCCAAAATATCTAACTTCTTAGCCTTATCACGAACATGTAACATTTCCACCTGTTCCAATTTAATCATTCTTTCGGTCCAAATTTTGAAATTTGACATGTTTATGATAAGGGTAAGAAGTTAGATCTTTTGGAGGCTGTAGAAATAAATAAATTGAAAAGTAGTAAGAAACTGTTAAATTCTCAACTTGATTTGAATGAATCCCCTTTGTTAAATTAAAAAAATTAAATAAATATTGTTGTATTGTTGCTTAGATCAGTTGGAACAAAATTCATAATTTGTTAACATGTCTGAAGAAGGTACAGTGTACCGAAACAGCTGTCACTGAATTATATAATAAATATGAAAATCAAATAAAACTACGTTTTATTTTTATTTAATTAATAAGAATTATTATTGTTACTATGAAATGTTACAAGTGTCTAAAATAAGAATGAAAGATATATTGGGAACAAGATTACATTATTTTGGTAGACGTAGGCTATATGTTGAACAAATTCGTATATCATTTGAATAATGATCTCCGTACCTCTGGTCCATATTTATTAATTTTTAGATAAGCTTTAAATATGATCAAAATATGTCAATTACTGCTATATGTGAGCACGCTCTAATATGCTGTCTGCTCGTACTTCACAGAGCATATTTGCATTGCATTAGTATGGATTAAAAATTAAAATTTATGACACAATTCTAAACTAGTCAGAGCTGTCAAATATTAAATACTGCAACCCATTCAATACAAACGCGAAATGATGCATTATCAATATAAGTTATTACATTCACACACCACACTTGATATTCACCTGTAAAAATCAATGTTCAAAACTTGATATAGCAGAGTCTTATGTGTTAATGTTTTTTTAGTTTAACTTTTAGTTTTCCTTTTATATTTTAATTTAATTTGTATTTCTGACACTTCAACATTTTTGGGCTGCAATGGACCCAGTTTAGATAGTAAATAACAACACACACACTATTGAGTAACACTAAGAAATTAGAACTGGAAGTAAATATCAATATAACTAAATATATGGTCACACGTAGAAATACATTATATAATGGAAATGAGCAGCTAATGACAATTGAGGGAAATTCTGAGGAAGTGGCTGAATTCAAGTACCTAGGAACAATAATCACAAATAGGAATGAGATGCACAAAGAAATAAAACATAGGCTCAATTCTGGAAATGCGTACTATTACGCATTGCTGGGACTCTTGACGTCCCAACTCCTTTCAAAAGACATTAAACTGAAAATATATAAATCCTATTATTCTACCAGATATATTATATGGATGAGAAACATGGACTCTTGCTTAAAGGAGGAAAGGAGATTACGAGTATTTGAGAATAAAGTTCTTAGGAAAAGTTTTGGACCAAACAGAGATGAACAGACAGGTGAATGGAGAAGACTAAATAACAATGAACTACATGGTCTTTATAGGAAGCCAGATATAATGAAAACAGTTAAGTCTCGTAGACTTCGATGGGCAGGACATGTGGCACATATGGGGAATGAAAGAGGTGCATGGAAGCTTCTTGTGGGGAAAATCAGAGGGAAAACGCCTAGTTGGTAGACGAAGAATGAGGTGGGAGAATAACATTAACTATGATTTGAGGGAAGTCGATTATACAGGGAATGATTGGAAAGTATTAGTTCAGGATAGGGAATTATGGAGAGTTTATGTCTGCGCGGCCATTAATCTACGGGTTCGACAGTGCCAGTGAGTAAGTAAGAGTACTTCTGACGCTTCAAAATTTTTGGTCTGCAATGGACCCAGTTTATGTTAAATTCTTTATTGCTTAGTATCAACAAACTATGGACTGCTTTATGACGTATGCGAATTAAGACTATAATAATTAAAGTTATACAAAATTTATATGACAATTGCATGTCTAAAATTAAAATTAACAGTAAATTATCACATGGTTTTACGATAAATAAAGGTCTGCGTCAAGGTTGTTGTCTCTGTTTAAAATATATGTAGGCCTAACATGAAATATTAAAGAATTGGACGAAAAAATGTTCAAGAATTCCTATTTCAAACAATAAAGCTTTATACAACTTACATTTTGCAGATGATCAATTGTTAATTGGACAAGATTATGAAGATTTAGAATATATGACTAGAAAATTAATAGAAGAATATGAAAAATGTGGATTAATTTTGAACATAAAGAAAACAAAATATTTATCAATTGGTGAACCAGAACAAAATTTAATTTTGGAGACTGGAGAAACAATAAAATATTCTAGTGATATCACATATTTAGGAATTAAAATAAATAAAAATGGAAGTTATGAAGAGGAAATAAGAAATAAAAATAATAAAGGAAAATTTGTAATGGCTAGCTTCAATGGAATATTGTGGGATAAAAATATAATAAAAATAAATTAATGTATATCATATAATTGTTAAAACCATCATTACGTACGGAGCATAACTTTGGGCATTAACAACAAAAACAAATAAGCATCTTTTGGCAACGGAAATGAATTTTATACGAAGGACTGCAAGAATTTCAACAAGAGAAAAAATTAAAAACTCAGTTATAAGGGAGAAAATGAAGATCGAAGACACTATTTTAGATTGTATTAAAACTCTGCAATTAAGATCTACGGACATGACCAGCGAATGGAAGAGGATCGGCTACAAAAATCTGTTTTGGAATGGAAACCTGAGGGAAGATGAGGCAGAGGACGATCTAAAACCTCCTGGAGTCAGGGAATATGTTTATACATGAAGGTGAAACATCTACAACTAGGAGATTGGATGGACCGCCAAAATTGGCTATTAGGAATCGGACAATGTCAAAGACATCAATCAACCGATGATATTTCTATATCTTATCATAGTTCAGGGAATAAAGGCAAAAAAAGAATAGCATCGGAAATATTCCCGGAAAGCGGAATACTTCCATAACCATTTATTTTTTTTGTATTGTAAGCCTATGTTTTTTCCTTTACAGAGATTTAGGCGCTCTCCCCCTACAGGGAAGAATTTAAACCATACTAATTTAGTTACACTTGCTTTCGTATAGATGTAATTTTGAGTGGTCCGTGGTCAGCGTTCCGCCTCATACTGACATCTAGGAAACCAAGGTAGTACTAGGACGGGAAATATAACCATTTATAAGAAGAAAAATATGTATTTGTGCTGGAAAGCCCGAGTAGCGAAGTTGGAAATGCCCTAACTTATATAGTTAGAAGTTTCGAGTTCAAATCCCGGTCTACTGATTTATTTTTCTTTTCATGCCATATATATATATATATATATATATATATATATATATATATGTTATATTGCATATTTTCGCGGATATAAGTATTAATCAGAACGTTTTCATGGGTTTTCGGCATCTTGGATTCAAGTTCGGCCTCTGGCCAACTGATTCCGACATTTCGTCATGATCCCACATGACATTATCAAAGAATGATAAGTTCGAGTCACAGGTTTAGGTCTTATATAATTATTTAGACGTAGCAGCGCACGCCGGATATTAGCTAGTAATTTATAAATAAAGAAAATTTACAAAAAACACGTATGAAAAGTTTAATGGAAATTGGGAGAATTGTATATATTGTATGCAATAATAACCGGTAATGACATATGTAGCCTATGATAGTTCGTGTATTCTGTAACATTGATTATTGAATGTTACGTAGAATATGTCTGCCTTTAGCGTCAATTCTGCAAAAATAGGAATTCAATACTTTATTTTAGTGTATGTGAAAATAATACCCAGATTCACAAACGCCACTCTCTTAAAAAAAAAGAGAGAGGTCTTTTTTTTCAGGCATCTCATTTCACCCCCAAAGTTCACTTCTATGTCTTCCTGTGCAGCAGGGAAAAAATATACTGAATGGGAAAGAACCACAATGGATCCTCCATAAATTGGAAAGCAAATATGAATTTCATGGGGTTATTGTACCGTACATGCGAGAGATAAGAATAGGCATTCATTATTCAACGGTTACAAATAATGCGTTTCTTTTAGCACTTGTTTATCATTCCTACAAAGGTAACTTATTTTACAAATAGGCTAATTTAGTTCTCATTTTTATAAAATGTGAGATATTTTTACTAGTCGATGTAGTCTAGTGGTATAGCTAAAAAAAATGTATGTTTTCAGTTACTATTAACTCATGTCCCAAATGGGAGTCAATGACCAACCACATTTCAATGAATTTTGTTTTACAACCAATGACAGTGGTGTTTCACCTCGATCTTTATCGAATTCTCTTTACGACGTCCTGTTTTTGTGATAAAGAAAGCTCCTCCTTTTCTTAATATTCTGAACAGGTCTGAGCATTATTTTGCAGTGACTGACTCTCCAACAAATACATTGAATAGATAAATAATTAACATATTTCTTCGAACTACACATTTGATAATAGTGTGTTCAATAAATGTGTTTTTAAATAATGGTTTTACTGAGTTGTTTACTAAAAAATAAATCAATAACCTATAACGTTGGTTACAACATACAGTTTGACGTGTTTAATTTTTTCTCCATTAGGGTGTATTCGTCCACCGCTGTGGTCTCGAGGCAGCGGGCCCGGGTTCGATCCCGGTCGGGACAGTTTTTCTGGGTGAGGATTTTATCTGGGTTTTTCCTCACCTGTAAGACAAATGTCAGGAAAACTTTAAGGCTCAAACGGTCCCCGAAATCATATGGCCATCATCATCATCATCATCATCCATATCATCATCAACATCACCCTTCACCGGTGTGGAAAGCAACGGGAAGCTACCACACCTACAATTCCCTAGTAAAGTTGCAAGTATAGCATGAAAATGCTATGATTGCAGTGAAGGACCTGCCTTCGGGCAGAATTACTATGGATGGATGGAGGGTGTATTCTTACAATATTGCGATCCTATATGGCAGTACATAGTATTATCATGTTGCAGTGAATGAAAAAAAAAATCTAACCACACATTTATGATTTGTTTTCAAACATCGTCGTTTGCATTAAATATATAAATATTTTAAAATACCGGTAACTAAATTTAAATAATGATTTGTGAGTAAACAGCTTAATTGTATTCGTTAAATAGTCCTAACAAATGCCACTCTTGATTTCTACACACAAGTGACTTCGTGATTTGGAAATCACTCGTGAAATTACTTATGAAAAATCTGTTGATTAACTTAATTCCTTAGCCTCAGTTCCCGAGGGTCGCGGGTTTAAACCCGGCCAGGGGTCGATGGATTTTTTAGGATGGTAAAATCCATGCAGCAAGTCTTCCGGGAGGAACTTTAAGCTATGGGTTCCGAGTCTGAAGATTCTCATGATCGTAAATGATCCTTAAGGCTTAATAAAGGGACCTCTAAGCAAAATTTATCTACACTATGATGAGCTCAAACAACAGTAAACTCTAAAGATAATACAATGACTCCTATATGACCTCATTCATCCTAGTAATGCCTTAAATTCTTACTAGATGTCTCATTGGGTCGGTATGTTGACCGCATACGATTCATGACATCTGTATGAAATAAGCGTAACTAAATTAGCTTGGTCTAGTAACTCCTATCAAAGGAGAGACCTATGCCCAACATTGGGATGTAATTTCATCGTAATAGATAACGAAATGATTAAATGACTACGATAAAATGGGTCCTGCCATTAAAACTACACCCCAGCACTTAGTTTTACTACTGAGATAAATCAGGACAGATCGGTTGGGACTGAGATTTGAATCCAGGACGATTGCCTGAAATGCTACGCTCTAAACCAATTAGCTCGATAAAATAAGTGATTTTTTTTTTGCACGATAGTGGTTTCTGTCGTACTTACAGAAATGGCGACCATGATTGATAGTTCAATTTCCTAAATTTTGGGGTTACCAACTAAAAGGTTGTGTTAATATACATTGTACGAAATAAATCACTGCACTTTAAATGAGCTGAACTTCATTTGAAACAATATAAAACAATAAATTAATACTTGTCGCCGTTATATACCTGCTTGGTGTCATGGCCTGCTGTAGTATCAACTAAATTATTTTCGGCATTTACCGTATATACATTGAGCATACTGCTAACGTTAGTCAGTAGTTTATCCATCAATTCATGGTAATTCTGCCCGAGAGCAGGTATTTCACTGCAATCATAGCATATTTATGCTTTGCTTTGCAGTTTTACTAGGGAATTATAGGTGTGGTAACTTCCCGTTGCTTTTCCGCACCGGTGAAGGATGATGATGATGAGATGATAATGATAAGGATGATGATGTTGGCCATATGATTTCGGGGACCATTTGGGCCTTAACGTTTTCCTGACATTTGTCTTACAGGCGAGGAAAAACCCCGAGAAAAACCTTACCCAGAAAAACTGCCCCGACTGGGGATCGAACCCGGGCCCACTGCGTGACAAGGCAGCACGCTACCTCGAGACCACAGCGGTGGACAGTAGTTTATAATGAAGGCAACTATTTCCAACAAAGATGTTATTATTTTACTATTATTTATTATTTTGAATACACCATCGTGCAAAAAAGTAATGTACAACACACGTTTGTGAAGTGTTTTACAGAATCTTGGAAATTAAAAATATCGCGGAAAATATTAATAACCCTGCGTTAGCGAAGTTTTTAGTAATTTCCTCCCTTCTGTAAAAACCACTTCTCAACATCGTATTGTAATATACTATTATCTAAATAATAAATAAATAAAAATATAGAGTTTGTACCTGAGGGCTAGGTGAAAATTAGAAGAAAATGTGATTCAAAGCGAAATTTTGTTTCGAATTACCCTATATGTTGTTGTAAAGGGAAGTTATTATCAGTTTTATTTTGCGATTATTCCGTTATCAGGCACCTCGTAGAGAATCCACTAACCAGAGAGAGAAGGTCTAATGCATGCTGCAAACGATTATGAAACTTTAATGAAGATGGTGAAATAGATGAAAGAGGTTTTCCTAATTAGTGTAGAGGCAGTAAATTGAGGCCATGGCAAGTCAGTTGGTAGTCCTGGTGTTAAGAGCCTCTAGCACAGTCAGTCGGAAATGCTGGTATAACTTGTCCCCTATCCTAACAGCAAAGACTTCCTTACTATGTAGCGCTTCCTCATCAAGTAGGCCTACACACAAACTAATTTTCATGTTTTCTGCAAATCAAGCAATAAACCTATACAGCAAGGTGAAATTACACTCAACAACAAAAATTAACTTTTTTTGTCTCAGGAAGAAAAATATGTGATTCTGATAGTATTTTGTCTCTTGAATTCAAATGTGATATCGATTTTTCTCCATCACGGAAGGTTTCCGAGAGACAGGAATTTATAATTTCAAACACTTTCATATTTTCTACATTCGTAAACTACACAATATTCGAACATTCGGACTCACCCAGAATGCAAGTAATGACGATTTTCTGCTATATTTTCGCCTGTGGAGCATCCCTCTTGATGCTCCAACAATAATCGGCCAGCATATTAGGATTCCATTTGCCTTGATATTATCTCTTTTCCATAGCTGAAATCTCCTGAGTTAGCGCATTTGGTTTTATTGTACAATGGATAAATGGACGAAAAAACGTTTATTAAACAAATATTTATTTAAATCCATTAATTGAAATTGAAATAAAAAAACTGTGGGTGATGGAGAAATTCCGAATACATATTTGAAAATACGATAAAATCTGCATTAAGTACAACTATTGGTACTCATGAGGCAAAAATTCCATGCACCTCTTTCAATTCCTATTCGTGCCACATGTCTTGCTCATCGCAGACTACGAGACTTGACTCTTCTTTATTATATGTGGCTTCCTATAGATATTGTTACATGTCGTGTAAGCGGCGTCTGAATTGCTCGGGTGAGTCGCCCCTAGCGAGTTTGTGACCCGCAGAGCTGCTTGAATTGTCTGGAATGTGTTGCCGGACGTTTCTACCGGCCTCTGTCTTCCCCTAGGAGAAAGATCGGATACACGTGGACTCGCAAGCAGCACTTCTGGCCATTTCTAACAAAAGAACTACACAACACCAGAAAGAAAATTATCACCCTGAAGAAGACAACTCAAGTCTCACTAAACTGGGTCAGAGGACATACAGGAATCAGAGGTAACGAACGAGCCGATTATCTAGCAAAAGTAGCTGCCAGCTATAAAAATACTGTAACCTATAACTCCATCCCTATTTCTAGAGCCAAGCTACTTCTGCTTAACTATTACATCAACATATGGAATGCAACATATACCAACTCCGAGGTATAATTTCACACCAAACAGTTCATTCCCTCTATTCACCACCGGCTCTCTATATCCCTATGGCCAAACTTCATCCTTACACAATTCCTAACCAACCACGGACGCTTCCGTACATATCTTCACAGGATCAAAAAGTCACCATCTCTCCTATGTAACTGCCACCACAGACAGCAATACATCTTCTGGCAGAATGTTCACTGTACTCAAGAGACCGGCCTCCTGTTCTAACAACCCAAACTCTACCTCAGATACTACAGCACCACATCAACACCATGACAGTGACGAACTTCATCACCAACGTCTTCCGCTCACTTCAAGAATAAACTCTTGAACAATCAAACTACAGCAAGACAAAATGTAAATGTATGTAAATAACTGTAAATATCCCGTGATATGCCCATGGTAAAACATGGGTTGAAATTATATTGTAATAAAAATATTTTAAAAAACCAGAGGTTTCTGGGCTTCGAAGTTGCTCGAATCTGTCACTAGAGATTTCCTCCCGCTTATATAAACGAGCGGAGGAGAAGGCCAGTCAGTCAGTCAGTCTGCGACGGTCAGTTTTGCGATAGTGAGTCTAGTGTTGGATTACGAGAGGTTAAGTATGTGAGAAACTGTGAGGAAGGACTGTGTCTGCAACTGTGGTAGAAGTGATTGTCAAATAAACCTTCAAAAAAGAATAGTTGTAAGAATAAATTGTGATTTAAAATTTAGTGATAATTGTGAGAAGAAAATAAAGTAAAAAGAAAAAAATTGCATAACAACTGTGTACTTATTTTAATCGAAAAATGTGAAAGTAAAACCCTATGTCATCCGGGGACAATATCATATAACTCATATGCCTGATATTATTTTCCACGAAATAAATGGGGAGTGTATATAGATGAAAATAAACAAAACATAATTTTATGATGCATTTTGACATAATTATTACATTTTTAAAAATTGAGTAATATATGAAAGACTCTTTATAACAAGAAAGTTAAGTATCGTACACTTGTAGGAAAACCAGAGGGTAAACGCATAGTTGGTAAACCAAGAATGAGGTGGGGTATTAACAATCACGATTCCAGGGAAACAAATTAAATAAATAATAATAATAATAATAGCTTTATTTTACCTGGCAGAGTTAAGGCCTTAAGGCCTTGTCTACCACTCAACCAGGTTTAAAAAAAAATACAAAAGAAAAGTCTTAAATCTAAATTACAATATATATATATATATATATATATATATATATAAACGATTACAAGTTATGAATACAATACAATTAATATTTATAATGTATTTTGATTTACTCTAAATTTAACGAATTAAATATATAATATGTACAAGATATATAAAAAAAACGAGGAAAAGATTAATGACATAGTATAAAATTAAATAAATAGAGAAAAATTAATTATTAGACAACAGGTAACTGTATAAGCTTGACTTAAAGGTGCCAAGTGTGCGGCAACCCCTGATATCTTGAGGAAGGAGATTCCAGGAGCGGGCGGAGGCTACTGTGAAGGAAGTAGAATAGGAGGAAGTTGGAAAACTTTAGCTCATGATAAGAATGTATACAGAGCTTACGTCCGCGCAGCCACAAATCTACGGGTTCGATAGATTAGTGGCCTGTCTTTTATTTTCACCCAGTACTTAGTGGTTTCTTTTAAAACTATTACTTACTTACTTACTCACTGGCACTATCGAACCCATAGGTTCATGGCCGCACGGATATAAGCTCTCCATACATCCCTATCCTGAGCTAATGCTTTCCAATCATTCCCTGTATAATCTACTTCCCTCAAATCATAGTTAATGTTGTTCTACCACCTCATTCTTGGTCTACCAACTGGGCGTTTTCCTTCTGGCTTTCCTACAAGAAGTTTCCATGCACGTCTTTCATTCCCCATACGTCATGCACGTCTTTCATTCCCCATACATGCAACATGTCCTGCCCATCGCAGTCTACGGGACTTAACTGTTCTTATTATATCTGGCTTCCTATAAAGACCATATAGTTCATTGTTATGAAGTCTTCTCATTCACCTGTCTATTCATTTCTCTTTGGTCCAAAAATTTTCCTAAGAACTTTATTCTCAAATACTCGTAATCTCCTTTCCTCCCTTAAAGTAAGAGTCCATGTTTCGCACCCATATAATATAACTGGTAGAATAATAGTTTTATATATTTTCAGCTTAACGTTTTTTGAAAGGAGTTGGGACATCAAAAGTGTCTGCAATGCATAATAGCATGCATTTCCAGAATTGAGCCTATGTTTAATTTCTTTGTGCATCTCATTCCTATTTGTGATTATTGTTCCTAGGTATTTGAATTCAACCAATTCCTCAAAATTTCCCTCATTTGTCATTAGTTGTCCATTTCCATTATATAATGTATTTCTACGTGTGACCATATATTTAGTTTTACTGATATTTACTTCCAGTCCTAATTTCTTAGTGTTACTCAATAGTGTGTGCGTGTTGGCCTTTAGCTATTATTCAACAAAAAATAAAATAGTGTGCTGTATGTTACTGCTTCAACGCTAGACGGTTCATTGTCAAATTCTCTCTTTACGGATGTTGTTTAACCTTTTGACCGCCGAGTTTCAATTTTGCCAGCTCGGCTGTCGGTGCCAGGTTTTTTAAATGTAAAGTACTACGCCATACTATATAATATAAACCTATATAAAGTACAATTAACTGTCTACATGCCATGCTAAATTGAATTTAAACTCACTATTATACATTTATTTGAAGTTTAGGCGGTGTTGCTTCTACTTGTAATGATCCCAGGTTCGAATTCGTCACGGTGTCTTCATTGAAATTTGTTATCACTATCACTAAACATTTATCCTATTGAATAATTTTGATGGCATTATCACTAAACACTTATAATATTCAAATAGTTGAACAATTTTTATGGTCCTGAGTTCGAATCCATTCCAGTCAAACTGCTATTTTATGCCACGTGTTTCGTCTGACGCGACACGCCCACCACTGTCACTCACACCCTGTTCATTTAGGTCTACATCACTTGCTTTACTATTTACAGGCTTAGATTGTAATAATATTCTCTTAGAAACAGGGCTACTATCACATTAGTGAAACGAATAACCATTTGATGAACTGTTACTGTCACTCTCATCTTCTGATAAAACTGACACAATAAACTCGCGTATTGTATTTTCGTCAACTTAGAGACATGAATCACTGTGTTTCACAGCACGACCTACCCCTTGGTCAGGTATCTTTTCAACTAAAAATAAAATAAATAAAGAGAAAATCCTGAAATTGCAATATTCCATAGCCAAAAAAAAAAAAAAACATGAATGTACACCCTCCTTTAGAAAACGCATTTACAACTAGCCTGTACCGTTATTCTTTAAGGGATGTGCAAAGTATTGCTAAGAAAGGATGTACAAATAGAGCACGAAAAATAATTTTAATTTATTGAAGTAAAAACTTCAGGAAAAAAATATTTAAAATAATAAGATTGAAAACCGGAGCTTTGCCGGGCGTGGCGTACCACTGTACACACACTTTCCCCGGCGCACGCCGGGCATGGCGTTCAAAAGGTTAAAAGTAAACATTTTATTTTAAAGAAGTAACTAAGGGCACACCCTGTGTTTGAGTTAATTATTACTGATCACGTGTTGCATGTATGATGATACAAACGCAAATGTTACATTTTGAAGCGCACATGTGGTAGAAATGTCTCGGTTTTATGTGCACATGATTTTACTCTGTATGCATACGTGCTTTTCTTAATGTGCATTTTCCTATATACGTGTGTGTATGTGTGTGAGAGCTTTCTCTGTCATTCAATTAACTCAAACTAAGGAAAGGGGAAAGACTAAGCCCGCATAACAAACTAAATATTTGAAGACCCCATTCTCTACTCTTTGTACTTGCTTGCACCATCTTCAAACTCCTGAAGGGAAAACGGCTCAGAAATACTTCTCAAGTTCTTCAAAATTTCACGCTTTACACAAAAGTATCTTACGAATAGGTTCTTGTAATTTGTGAACTGAAAAGGTGTTTTCCAAAATTATTGAAGAGTTTTTTTTTTTCATACTGAATACTGCTATAGATTCACGAATTTTTCATGGAAATATTTTGTTTTTGTCCAATTCCACCAGGTTGTCTTCTATGACATTTCTGGTTGTCGACTCTGGCATTAGTGGAACTGTGATCTTTTTTTTCAGACTGAAGCACTTGGAGGGCGATGATATGATGAAGGAATAATTTCCTTTAGGGAAAAAATCATATTAAACATTTTGGAGTTGAAATAAATTACAATGGAACAATGATTTTGGAATAACAAAAATAATAGTTAATGATCGATCTGTAATAGCAATGTTTGTAGCAAGAATTAATAGACTCTAAATACTAAAATATAATTAATACGGTTATTAGTAATAACTGGAAGGCGCACAAACGTCCACATGAGTCTATTGCCAACCTAGGAACCCCAAACGAATGGTACCTACCCCTCTAAGGTATAATGAATAACATGTGTATTTGGAGTGGGGTAGATGACTCTATGGGAGGAGCCAGCGCCCTTATAAGGCAAGGACACGTGACAAAACGCTCTCACATACACTCACACTCATACGTTCTACAAGAAATAAGTCCTACAGCAACCGTCCGCGACCTTTTGTAAATTTTAAAATCTAAAGTATTTTAAAGTCCAAGCTAATTAGTAACTGAGAATTTTAAGTGATATTAAATACACGTGGACTTAAATAAACTCATCAACTCCACTCCGAATATTAGTGGGATATAAAACGACTGTAATTATATGTACCTTATTAGTGCAAAATTATTCAATAAACTGGAGTAATAAGTTTAAATTCATTTATAATTACATAATTTATCATATTCTACCCTGAGCGAACCGGCACATGTTGAATGGAATGTTATGGGATAAACAGATGTTCAAAGAAACTAAAATCCATATTTATGAATCGATAGTAAGAATTTTTGACCAGCTTCATAGGATAGTGGTCAGCTTTTCTGACTATAGTTCATGTGGTCCTGGGTTCGATTCCCGGTCAAAATCATAGGATTTTTTCCTTAAAGGGAATTATTCCTGTGGTTGCCCATGATCTAGAATTTAGGTTAAGTATAGGTTAAGAACTCTCCAGGCGTTTCATTATACTTTATCACCCATCATATCATTGAGGTAACGTAACTCCGCCTTCCAGGTGCCCCAACCTAAGAAATTGATTACAATTCCGTCAATGCCAGGGGAGAAACCCAGAAATGTCATAAAAGACAACCTGGTGGCTTTATACAAAAAAAGAGCAAGAACTATAATTATCTATGGAGCAGAAACGTGGACCACAAATGCCAAATTGAAGTCATTATCATCATCCACGCAAGTATTAGGCCGTGTGGTCTGTTACAGTCACAAAGAGGAGTTTTCCATCCAGCGCTTTTTTGGACGTCCCAACGATCTTTTGCCTGGGGGCAATAGCGAAGCACGGCTTTTGGAATTTTATGAGATGGTATTCGTTGAAGATGGGCATCCCAATTGTTCTGGTAGTTTTGTATATGGTGAAGAATGGATTCTACATCCAACTCTTCCACAATTTCCTCACTTCTTTTATGGTCCCACTTTGTATAGCCTGCTGTACGGCGCATAAATCGCATCTCATTTTTCCAGGTTTCGACACTAGGGTTGGAAGGGGTAGTGACGTGCATTTCATCACTTCTCCTATCCAAATCTCATCCTCAACCTGCTCGTGGTGCAACCTGCTATTACAAATGAGGCTCTGAGGACCGAGTACTGGCGGTATAACCACAACACCTTAATGTAGAAGAAATGCTACGTTAGTGGGAACCCCACAATAATACCCCTCTGGGCCAGCAACCCATTGGGCGAAAAAATTTACATTCGCTTTCAAGTCTCAAACCAAGCCTCGGATGAATCAGACAGATCAACCTGTTGACGATGTTTGCCAAATTAAAGTAAAAATTGCAATCTATAGAAACCGATTTTTAAAGCAAATAAGAATTTTGCTTTAAATTAGACACGATCAGAAACAATATTATCCAAGAAAAAAATGAACTTTAACGAAACAATTATACAATTTGTGGGAAATAAAAAATTACAGTGGTTTGGATACGTGAAGAGGATGAATGAAGATAGATTGCCAGTTAGGAGTTTGCAGTGGATTCCAAATCGGAGGAAAAGGACCTAAGAAGACAAGGATAGAAGGTATTATGAATTTTATTAAGGACAGGGAACTGCATGATGGTGACTGGAAGGATAGAGATGAATGGAGGAAGCTAATCAAATCTTAATATTGAGAACTGGATGATGTTGTATACATTTAAAACCTGATAAAAATACTTTTTATTTGTTCCGTTATGATCAGGAATAACTGGGACATATTCACGAATTTTTCTTAAAAATATTAAAATAACAATATTACTTAGGGTCTAAACGATTCTATAATATCGGTGGTGGCTAGATAATGGACACTGTTATAAAATCTGTGATACCAGCAACTGCTATCTGAAGTGTAATAGCAATCATAGTTATACTAAACTTAATAATGGTTACATAACTTTATATAATATTAGACAGCTATAATAGCAAACAAGTTGTGATAACTGTCGCAGCTATCTGTAGTGCAATTGCAATAATATATACATATCTGAATTGTGATTACAGTAATTGCTATCAAAGCTGTGATACTAGTCTCAGGTACCAACATATTGGTATAACTGCTGTAGAAATGTTGATAGCAGAAGCGTAACTGCTATCCGAAATGTTGTTGCAGACATAGCTGTTTAGCTTTGATAGAATTCACAACTAACTAGCTAGGCCTGTGTGATAAATTCCGTAGTTAAATAATATATAATTTAATACAGCGTAACTAGATAAATTTCATTATAATAGTAATCAATCACATTTAACTATAGTTGTATCAATACTAAAAAAATTCATTGTTTAAAACCGTTGAATAAAGTTGAAATATGTACCTTCTTAGATCAGAACAGTCGACCTCGACTTGTAAAAAGATATGTATGCTTTTATGTGACAACACTACATTAAAACCAGCATCGAGAACATCAATAAATGTAGACGAAGAAATACCTGCTGATGATGGAATAGATATTCAGAAAGGCCTTCAGTCAAAAAGCATACATATCTTTTTACAAGTTGAGGACGACGGAACTGACCTAAGAGGGTACATATTTTAACTTTATTTTATTTTATAAACTTGTATGTATAAACACCAGATTACGTTTATATAACACTTTGGCTAGACCAGTGTTGACCTATGGTAGTGAAGCATGGACACTAAAGAAACAACATGAAAGCAGAATAACGGCTTGTGAAATCAGATTCATGGGCAGAACAGCGGGTTACACCAGATGGGATCGCAAAAGGAACACCGATATCTTAAAAGAATTGAAGACTACGCCAATTTTGGAATATATTAAACAGTACCAACTAAATTGGAAACACCATCTTGAAAGAATGAGTTCAAATCGGATCCCCAAAGCTGTTTATAATTATATACCAAGAGGACGAAGATCACTGGGCCGCCCTATGAAACGCTGGAGGGAAAAATTTCTATAGGATCGTAACAGGCCTTGGCCTAATACTTGGAAGGAAGAAGAAGAAGAAACTTGTATGTTAACATTTAAATTGCGATTCGATTTAAAACTATTTTAAAGATGTTTTTATTATTGATTTAACATTTCTCAATGAAAGATAAATTAAATTTGAAGAGAAAAATTTTCGCCTAGACCGGGACTCGAACCCGGGACCCTTGGCTTTCCGGGCCAAGTGCTCTACCAACTGAGCTACCGAGGCGAGTTACGATCTAGACGCAAATTTTTCTCTTATAAACGTTGTAATTCCCGGGTTCGAGTCCCGGTCTAGGCGAAAATTTTTCTCTTCAAATTTAATTTATTTATTTTAAAGAACCTGTTTTCTCAAAATCTTAACATAGTAAAAGGATGGAATGTGACTTCTTTAGTAATTTATAAAGAAATATTTGTGTCTATTGCTATAATTTTGGGATAGCGTCGCTGCCTCGTATGTTGCGGGCTGGGGTACGATCTCCGGACGAGACAAGTTTCCTGGGTAAGGTTTTCTCGAGGGTTTTCTTCACCTGTTGGCAAATATCAGGAAATTTTAAGCCTAAACGGTCTCTGATCATCATAAAACCACCATTGCCATAACCATCTCATTAGATTAAGTTCAAGATTAAAGCATCTCCTGGCGCGTCATCACCCATCACATGATTGGGGCACGTAACCCCGCTTGCCAGATGCTCAAAACTCAGAAGCGGATTACAATACGACAATTCCAGGAAAGTCGAATGCATAAACTGGTGGCTTGAATAAAAAAAAAATTGTATGCTACGCAAAATCTCCATTCTCGCCATTTCTGAGTATATTGAAAATAGTAAGCAAGTAAAAATAAGAATAAATAGGTGAACAAATATGTGACAATAAAATTTTGGAGCAAGTGAATAACCTTACATATCTAGGATGCAATATCTCATACGAGAAGAAGAAAAGGATGCAAATGCAAAAACATAATTTTTTTAAGGGTTTTAGAGTTAATAAATTCTGTCTTTAAGCCACAGTTAGTCCAAAAACATTCAAGACTAAAAGTATACAAAACACTGTATCTTCCAACTCTTGTGTTTAGTAGCGAAGTATGGAAATTGAAACAGAATGATATGCAGAGACTTAGATCTGCTGAAATGAGATATTTTCGGAGGACTGCACGCTACTGGATCATAACAAAAATCTTAGGTGAACAACATGGAACCTATACAAATCAAAATGTCTGATTACAAGTCAAGATGGATGCAACATGTTCATCGAATAGAAGATGAAATGATACCCAAACAAATATTAAGCCATCAACCTGCAGGAAGAAGAAGACCAGGACGTCCATTCAAAAGACTTTTGGAAGCTGTTTCTCTTTTGAGGCCGAAACAGGTCAACAAATGGCCTAAATTCGTGAATGGACAATGATGATGATAATGATGATGTTGATAATGATAGAAAATATATCCTTATTGAATATTAGTCTATATTGTTCCCTGGCAGTAGTTAATGTAGTTAAATTGATAATTAATTTGGTACCCCGTAATAGAAATTGATACGTCAGATTTTACAATTATGAAGTAAAAAAATATATTTACATCAAACATTGTTTTTAAAGAATTGATTGTAATTACATTTCACATATCAATTTCCATTACGGTTGATATCTGAAACTGAGTCCTGAGAATGATCTCACATAAGGAGATCGAAACGTCGTCGAATTCCTGAATAAACATAACTTTGACTGGGATAACGAATTAATTATTATCAATTCAAATATTTCCTTGTTTTGGAAGAATACTCAATGTTAAAAATTGTAAACATTTAGGATCTATTTTAGATAGAAATGAGAATTCAACTATAGAACTTGACGGAAGAATAACTGATGGAAGAAGAACCATTAGTATGTTGAAATCAATTCTTCAAAATAGAAATATAATATACAGAACGCAGAAAACTATATTTCAGCTATCATATCATCGGGATAACGTAACTCCGCCTTCCAGATGTCCTAACCTAAGAAATACATTACAATTCCGCCTATGACAGTGGAAAAAGCCAGAGATGTCACAAAAGCCAACCTGCACGCATTAGACAAAAACAAAGTTCTGTTACAAAGCATTTTATTATAAGGATCCGAAATCTCGAGTAAGTAGAAAACAAGCCAACAAGGTGTTAGCTGTAGAGATGGATTTTTGGAGGCGATTGACAAGAATTACAAAACAGGACCAAGTCAGAAACAGCACAATAAGGAAAATTATGCAAGTTAAAAATTGAATAAATAGGACAAAAACGTTTGAAATGGTATGGACACCTCAAAATAAAAGAATGCAAAAAGATAGAATACTAAAAGAAGATCCTTGATTGGAAAGCTACTGGAAGAGACACGCCTGGAAAACCTTGGATAGATGGAGTGAGGAGAAGTATGGAAGCCAGATACTTGAGGGAATAAGGTGCTTTGGACAGGAACCTCTGGGGACAAATCACTTTGGGTTGAAGGAGAAACACTGTACTGTGAAATATTCCTAATATAAAAATTGCTTGTTAGAATAATGAACCTTCTCATTATATTTGGTATTCTTCTCTGGAGACATTTCTTCCTTTTGATATTTCCTCAGAGAGCAAGTATATAAAATACAAAATAGTTAAAAAATTCTGAAGAGTTCCGATATTGTGTGGAGGATGTGAAATGACCACAGGGCTTTTGGTGTTCAGAAACAAATAACAAGAGAAGAAGAATAAGTTTATTCTTGTTATAAAGTCTAGCTTGGAAGGTGAGTTTGGTTATAATGCTCGGTTCTCACTATATCAAGTGTACCTCCCAGTTTAATGTTATGCAGCTTCCAATTTATCAATATTTATACGACGTTACAGCTATCCTAATTCCGAGCTATTTTCCAGTTGTACCGTAAACAAACTTGCATAAGGTACTAGCGAATCCCCGGCGTGCGCTGCTAGCCTAAATAAATGTAATTTTGTATGTTTAATGAATAAGTAAAAATAAAAATAATTACACATCTTCTTCTTCTTCTACTACAAGGTTTAGGCTATGCAGCCTGTTCCGCGAAGTTAAAAGAGGAGTCCATCTTCTACGTGGTCAGCCAACATCTCTTGTTCCTCTGGGATTATACAGGAAGAATCTTATTGTTATTCTTTCGTTGTTCATTCTCATTAAGTGTTCTGTCCATTTCTTATTATTTTCGCTGATTTTATCTTCAATTTTATATATATTTAATTCTTCTCGTATAGTTTTATTCCTTATTCTATCCGCTCTTGTGCATCCTTACACATTACGTAAAAACAGCATTTCCGCAGTCATTTATATCGTAATTATTTTTAGATACACCGTTCTGATTATCCGACGTTGCCCGGGAATCTACTGATCCCGATATTTTTAGCATAAATGAGGTGAGACTAAATTAGTTATTGTGAGTTATCACAAGTAATGCCACGAGTGATTTCCAAATTAACTCTAAATTCACGACTCACGAAGTGAGGAGTGAATTTATCTAGAGATTTTGGAAATCAAGAGTGGCATTTGTTAGGACTATTTAACGAATAAAACTTAGCTGTTTACTCACAAATCATTGTTTAATTATAGTTATTTTAAAATATTTATATATTTAATGTAAACGGCGATGTTTGAAAACAAATGAGAAATGTGAGGTTAAGTTCATTCACTGCTGCTTGATCATATTATTTATTGCCAAATAAGATCGCAATATTGTAAGAGTGCACCCAAGCGGAGAAATAATGAAACACATCAAAATTTATATCATAATCAACATTACGGGTTATTCATTTATTTTTTTAGTAAACAACTCAGTAAAATCAAGGAATATTTTCATTATTTGCTATATTCAATGTATTTGTTGGATAAAAATAATGCATTGACCTGTTCAGAACATTAAAAAAGGAGGAGCTTACTTTATCACAAAAGAAGGAGCTGATAAGTATAAATCGATAAAGAGCGAGGTGAATCACGACTGTCATTAGTTGTAAAACAAAATTCATTGAAACGTGATTGGTCATTGACTAGCATTTGTGGCTTGAGCTAAATAGTCCGTAAAAGAATACTCGTTATGTGCTGCTATGCTTGCACAGGAATCTACGTACTTGTCTCGGTTTTCTTGGCATCAATGAATGGCAAAAAATCGTTAATGTGAGTTATCCGTAAGAGATAAACATATGCTGTCGCGGACTTTTTTTGTAGAGCTTTTTGAGATATTCAATTCTGTGTACATTATGGTTAAGGCAGCATAAGCCATTTAACCGTCCAAAGAGCCACGTTTTTCACTATAAAGGGCGATTTTTAAAGGTGTAGGAGTTGAGTTCGCCACTCTCTTATAGCCTATGTTCATCACGGGAATCTCTTGAACATTTTACAAAAAGCTCCATCACAATCGGATCAACGGTATGGCCGCGCATAAAGTACGAACAAACAAACAAACCAACAAACAAACATTAATTTTTATACATTAGATATAATGTATTTCCGCAATGTTACGCCTGATTCCATTAATTATATAGTTCATTAGAATATCAAATGTTAATGGGAGCAATTGTTAATGTATGAAATCTATGTGAGTTTTGATTTAATGTTTATATTAAGTTTGTATCTTAAATATGGATATATGACTAAGATTTAGTAAAAAAAACTAATGGATGTCTGAAAAATTGAGTGAATTAATCTGAGATGAATTTTGTTAAAGCAATTCCGAACAGAAATTGTATTCCTATGCGAATGGATTAAACATTTATTCGATGAAATTGTGTTACAGCACCATGTCGATAAAAAATATTTGCATCTAAATAACATCAGAATTAATTTCCTGGCGAATAATTTATACTATATGACGCGAAAAAGTTGTCTAACTTCCAATCGTTCACCGTGCACATGCGACAACCAACGCGAAGCGGTTTACATTATGGAATCATGGGATGCAGCCAACATATACACGATATTTAACAAACCTAAAAGCTAACCTAACGCAATTTAAGCACTCTAACCTGTGAAAGAATGCAACGCCCAAAAATAAATAGTAGCCTACGTTTTGAAATTCTGAAGTATATGTGTACAGTTATTAGTACGTACTCTATGTTGGCTGCACTGGGACACTATTTGTTGTTGCATGTAAAATTCATTAAAATCAAAATGGCTGCCACTTCTTCATGTTATGTATGTAGTTAAATATCATAGACTATTTAACTCATGCCCGAAATGGGAGTCGATGACCAATCACATTTCAATGAATTTTATTTTACAACCAATGACAGTCGTGTTTCATCTCGATCTTTATCGAATTTTCTTCGCCACGTCCTGCTTTTATGATAAAGAAAGCTTCGCCGTTTAATATTCTGACCAGGTCACAGCATTATTTTTCTCCAACAAATACAGTGAATATAGCAAATAATCAACAGATTCCTTGATTTTACAGAGTTGTTTACTAAAAAAATAAATGAATAACCTATAATGTTTATTATAATATACAGTTTGGTGTGTTTCATTATTTATCTACTAGGGTGCATTCTTACAATATTGCGATCCTATTTGACAATAATGTGATCAAGTTGCAGTGAATGAACATAAGCTCACATTTCTGATTTGTTTTCAAACATCGCCGTTTACATTATATATATATATATATATATATATCATCATCTTCAAGGAACGTGCCTGTTGACCCGTTCCGCTCCCCGGTGCACTATATGCTGCAAGTGCAGGTCGGTCTTTCCAACGATGTTTTGGTCTTCCTACGTTTCTTCGGCCTAGAGTTTATAATGAAGCAGCTGTTTTGATAAACGATTATTTGGCATTCTTTGTATATGTTCAAACCAATTACATTTATTTCTGTGCATTCTCTCGTTTATATTATATATTTGTTATTCATCTCCGATATCTTGACTTCTCTTTTGATCTCTTAGAGATACACCTGCCAACTGATCTGAGAAATCTCATTTCTATTGTCTTAATTTTATGTTTATCAGAGAACGTTAAAGGCCAAGTCTCAGACCCGTATGTTAACGTTGGAACGGCTACTGTTTTGTAACATTTTAATTGAGGTTCCCTAGTGGTCTTATTTCTCAAATAACTTCTTATTGAACCACATATCTGTTGAAATTTCCCTAATTTGTTCTCCATGCCCAAATTTTGCAGGTACGATATATATATATACATATAGGGCCTATATATATATATATATATATATAATACCGGTAACTATATTTAAATAATGATTTGTGAGTAAACAGCTTAATTTTATTCGTTAAATAGTCCTAACAAATGCCACTCTTGATTTCCAAATCCTTAAGAATTTCTCGATGACTTCTGAATTTGTCGATGATTTGGAAATCACTCTTGAGATTTCTTCTTCTTCTTGTAAGCCCATGTTTCCCTTAACAGATATTTAGGCGCTCTCCCCTACAGGGAAGAATTTGAACCATACTAATTTAATTACACTTGTTTTCGTATAGATGTCATTTGAGTGGTCCGTGGTCAGCGTTCCGCCTCATACTGACATCTAAGAAACCAAAATAGTACTAGGACGGGAAAATTTGGTAAATTTCGCTTAGAGGCCTTTTCATTCAGGCTTAAGGATCTATTACGAGCCTGAAAATCTTCAGACTCGGGACCCACGGCTTAAAGTCCCTCCCGGAGGACTTGCTCCTTGGATTTTTCCATCCTCAAAAATCCATCGACCCCGGCCGGGTTTGAACCCGCGACCCTCGGGACCAGAGGCAAGGAGCATAGCCACTAGTCCACCGCGGCCGATTATTTACGAAAATATATTGAAATAATCGTTAGAAAAATGTAAAAATCATTGTAAATGGTGGGAAATAATTTGAAAAATGAGACGCTAAGAATAAAATTTGATAGGAGTTTATGAAGGAATTTTAAAACTCGCGTCACAGGTTGTAAAGTTTAGGCATTTCCTGAAATATGAAGCTTCTAACTCGAGAATCAAATTGTGGAACTTACTAATTCTCTGTTTTTACCATTAAACATGAGTTCCATGTAATATTGCAAACATCGTGGTCAGATGTAACTCGAGTTTGCTAAATGGGGTTGGTTAGTTCTAATGAACAAGTAATATTGTTTATGCTATAATTGACGAACAAATTACTTGGAACAGATTTTACTCCAGTTCTCAAAAGGCACTTGAGAGGGCCATAGATTCCAAACCGCAGAGTTAGGTGAAAAGGACGTGATGCGGAAAGGGGGTTTCATTCCTTACTCCAGGGAATGATTGCTTCACTGCAGTTTAAATATATATTTAGCACGTTTCTGCTCAGCTTTTCTTTCAGGCTAACACACTTCTAGAGGTCGTGTTGATTTCAAGTCTTGAAGATATACTAATTCTTTTCGTGGCATGGTCGATCGAATAATTACCACGCGCTTTATTAATACTAATACTACTACTACTACTACTACTACTACTACTACTACTACTACTACTACTACTACTACTACTACTACTACTAATAATAATAATAATAATAATAAAAATAGTGATGATAATAGTGATAATGATGCTGATGATGAATTAAAATGTATACTTCTGGGTGACCAAAAAATCAGAATAGATGTTGATATAAAATAGGATCCGATAATAAAAATAATAAAAAGAAAAATTAAAATAAAAAATAATACAAATAATTTAAAAAATAATAACAAAATAATAATAATAATAAAAATAATAATAATAAAATAATAAATAATAATACTAATAAAAATAATAACAATAATAATAACAATAACATTAATAACAATAAAAATAACAATAACAATAATAATAATAACAATAACAATAATAACAATAACAATAATAACAATAAAAATATTAATAACAATAATAACATTAATAATAATATTAATAACAATAATCCATCCATAGTAATTCTGCCCGAAGGCAGGTCCTTCACTACAATCATAGCATTTTCATGCTATGCTTGCTGCTTTACTAGGGAATTGTAGGTGTGGTAGCTTCCCGTTGCTTTCCACACCGGTGAAGGATGATGATGATGGCCATATGATTTCGGGGACCGTTTGGGCCTTAAAGTTTTCCTGAGATTTGTCTTACAGGTGAGGAAAACCCCCGATAAAAACCTCACCCAGAAAAACTGCCCCGACCGGGGATCGAACCCGGGCCCGCTGCGTGACAAGGCAGCACGCTACCTCGAGACCACAGCGGTGGAAATAATAATAATAATAATAATAATAATAATAATAATAATAATAATAATAATAATAATAATAATAATAATAATACGTTTAAAATGGTATGGGCACCTCATAAGAATGGAAGAAGATGGAATACCTAAGTAGATCCTTGATTGGAAAGCTAATGGAATAATTGGATGAGTCAAAGGTATAGAGAAAGTTGAATAAATGCATAAGGAGAATATGGAACCTAGAGAATTGAGGGAAGAAAATGCTTTTAGACAGGAACCTCTGGCGACAAATGACTTTGGGTTGAAGGAGAAAAACTGTATTTCAGAATATTCCTAACAAAAAAAATAATACTTTTAATAGGAATTTTTGTAGTTTTCCTACAACTCTTTGTAAATTTTATTTCTTCATACATGCCTATTCTTTGCATCACTCTCTCTTAATCCTCTCAACACCATACTACATTGCACTCCTTTTTTTTTTGGTATCCCCTTCCTTCTGTTCCCTTTCGCTTAAAAATTAATAATAATAATAATAATAATAATAAATAATAATAATAATTATTATTATTATTATTATTATTAGCTTTATTTTATTTGGCAGAGTTAAGACCTTAAGGCTTTGTCTACCTCTCAAACAGGTTAGAAATAGTATATTACGATGCGAGGTTGGGAAATGGTTTTTACAGAACCGAGGAAAAATGTTTAAAACCCGAGCGACAACGATGTTTTTAATTTCCGAGATTCTGTAAAACACTTCACAAACGTGCGTTGTACATCATTTTTTGCGCGATGGTGTTTCAAAATAATAAATAATAGTAAAATAATAACATCTTTGTATGAAATATTTGTGTTCATTATAAACAATTGACTAACGTTAACAGTGTGGGCAATGTTTATTAGTTGAAACAACAGGAGGCCTTGAGAACAATTATTGATAACATGGCCGCAAGTACGTATTTATTGTTTTATATTGTTTCAAATAAAGTTCAGTTCATTTAAAATGCAGTGATTTGTTTCGTATAATGTATATTAACACTACCTTTTGGATATTTTTTTGTACATACATTGTACGTAGTATACATAGAGGGCAGTGATTTTACTTCCCGCACGTGGGTGTAAATGTAATATTTACAGTATAGTTATTTAGGTTGACATTCCCGAAATGTAGGAAGTTGAATTTTCAATCATGGTCGCCACTGCTGTAAGTAAGACAAAACGCAATATCGCGCAAAAAATATATAAATTATTCTTACACCTCAATTATATTAAAGAAAATTATTAGGACGTACATGGTATATCTAAAATATATTTATTATTTAACTAACTAACTGGCACTCTCGAACCTGTAGGTTCATGGCCGCACAGACATAAGCTCTCCATACATCCATATCATGAGCTAATGTTTTCCAATCATCCTCTGTATAATATACTTCCCAAAATCATGTTTAATGTTATTCTAACACCTCATTCTTGATCTACCAACTGGGTGTTTTCCTTCTGGTTCTCGTACAAGCAGCTCCAACCTCCTCTATCATTCCCCATTCGTGTGACATACCCTGCCCTTCGCAGAATATGAGACTTGTGTTCGCATTATGTCTGCATTCTTATAATTGTCGTGTAGTTCACCGTCAAGCAGTCTTCTGCATTCTACTGTTTGTTCATCTCTCTTTCGTCCGAAAATGTGTCGAAGATCCTCCTGAACTTCTAACTACTGTAAAGCGACTATACCCAAGAAATATCCATCTAATTCCCGCGATAATATTTCTAGTGCACCACTACTATATAATGTTCTAACATTCCATGTTCCTACGACTATTTAACTCATGCCACAAATGCTAGTCAATGACCAATCACGTTTCAATGAATGTTGTTTTACAACCAATGACAGTCGCGTTTCACTTCGCTCTTTTTCGATTTCTGTTTATCAGCTCCTGCTTTTGTGATAAAGAAAGCTCCTCCTTTTTTAACGTTCTGAACAGGTCAGAGCATTATTTTTCTCCAACAAATACATTGAATATAGCAAATAATGAAAAGTTTCCTTGATTTCACTGAGTTGTTTACTAAAAAAATTAATGAATAACCCGTAATGTTGATTATGATATATAGTTTGATGTGTTTCATTATTTTTCCACTTGGGTGCACTCTTACAATATTGCGATCTTATTTGGCAATAAATAATATGATCAAGCAGCAGTGAATGAACATGACCTCACATTTCTGATTTGTTTCCAAACATCGCCGTTTACATTAAATATATAAATATTTTAAAATAACTATAGTTAAACAATGATTTGTGAGTAAACAGCTTAATTTTATTCATTAAATAGTCCTAACAAACGCCAATCTTGATTTCCCAATCCTCTAGATAAATTCACTCCTCACTTCGTGAGTCGTGAATTTATCGATAATTTGGAAATCACTCGTGGCATTATTTATGAACATGTTCCTGTGTTTGAGCCTTTGGCATAGACTCCCTGAAGTAGTCCCCGCCCGGAGAACCGATTGGGGACTATCCTACCTCTGAAAAATTTCACACCAGTGTAACTCATGTCCGCGTTTCTTGGCGGTTGTATTTTTTAAGGTGAAAGATCGTTCATTCTATGGACCAAGGTACTTTTTTAGTCTAACTTATCGCCTTCGACGCGTCCGGCAACTATTTTAAATAGTTATTTTATAAAAGTTTCATATTATAGGCTCCATAGAGAAGGTATCGCATAGAATTTCATAAAGTGTGAAACGGAAAGAAGAAATACACTGATGACCTTTCATTCAGACAGAAAAATATGTAAATTTTTGCCACGCCCATTCGTCTATGAACCAACGTCTCCTGATATAAATCAGCGCAAGAAAACTTGGTATAAAGAATAGCAAGAATGGAGGGAAGTGATTTCACCTCGGGAAGGGGTTGTTTACTGCTTTGCGTTGCAGATTGCTCTTACAATGCAAAGGTAGAGGCTTTGGTTTTACTTGTTGAAACTGTTTATCTTCCTCTGATGACAGCGGCAAGTATATGCTCTCGCAAACACGGAAACTGAGGCGCAAAAGTCCGCTGGAAATAATCATAATTCCCTTCATGCCTACCCTCTCTCCTCCCACAACATTTCCTGCCAACCTTCACACAAAACTTTACACAACCTCTGTTTTTTTTTTAAATCTTCACCTCCCGGTTTCGACCGCCAACTGTAATTTCTGTCTACATTCTCCTGTTCTTATATATCATTCTTTACTTCCATTTCACTTTCTCAGTTATTTTTTTGTTCTGTCATTTCCAGTGGCGTTGAAATCTTTATTATTTCGATTACTATACCCTCCATGGTATCTTTACCTTGTCGTGGTGGAGTGATTTGCGTGCTTAAATGATCCCGAGAGCTACGCCGGCGGTAGCATTGCTGCCGATAGGGTCACCTATGCCGGACTGGTGAGCCACATTATTAAGATTAGAATGTATTGTACTTTCACTTTATCTTGTTTTATATTTTTACTCAGTTTATTTTTAATTATTTTCTATATACACGGGTTTGTGTTTGATTTCACCGGTGCTTTTCATTATATACATGAATAAATTAATGGAGGAAAACTCAACGAGGATATTACCCATCAATAGGAACCTCAAACTCGATGCTATTCTTTTTGCAGACGATTTAGCTCTTCTGGCACTTTCCGAAAATGATTTGCAACGATCAACTTATAATTTACAAAAAAATAGGTGCCAAATTTAATATGGAAATATCAATTAACAAAACTAAAATTATGGCATTTCATGGGAAGGACCCCATACAAAGTAAAATCTGTCTCCAGAATAAAATTTTAGAGAGATCTAATCAATTTAAATATCTTGGATATTATCTCTCTATCTGGGATGAAAAGGATATCCCTGAAAAAGTTACTAGTTATAATAAAAGTTTAGGAATTATTAATCAAGTTATGAAACCATCCCTTGTACAAAAAAACACCAGATTACGTTTATATAACACTTTGGCTAGACCAGTGTTGACCTATGGTAGTGAAGCATGGACACTAAAAAAACAACATGAAAGCAGAATAACGGCTTGTGAAATGAGATTCATGCGCAGAACAGCGGGTTACACCAGATGGGATCGGAAAAGGAACACCGATATCTTAAAAGAATTGAAGACTACGCCAATTTTGGAATATATTACACAGTACCAACTAAATTGGAAACACTATCTTGAAAGAATGAGTTCAAATCGGATCCCCAAAGCTGTTTATAATTATATACCAAGAGGACGAAGATCACTGGGCCGTCCTATGAAACGCTGGAGGGAAAATTTTCTATAGGATCGTAACAGGCCTTGGCCTAATACTTGGAAGGAAGAAGAAGAAGAAGAAGTGTTTGATTGACCCAAGTATTTTGATTAAAAGACAAAAAAAAAGTAGCTTGGCCGAAAGAATGACGATATTTCACCGTAAAAATACAACCGTCAAGAAATGCGGACATGAGTTCAACTGGGGTAAAATTTTCCGGAGGTCAAATAGACCCCCACTCGGTTCACCGGGAGGAGACTACTTCAGGGAACTAATGCCAAAGGCTCACACAGCAGGACATGTGGCATGAAGGGAATGAAAAACGTGCATGGAAGCTTCTGGTAGGAAAACCAGAGGGAAAACGCCCAGTTGGTAGACCAAGAATGAGGTGGGAGAATAACATTAACTATGATCTGAGGGAAGTAGATTTTACAGGGATGATTGGAAAACATTAGCTGAGGATAGGGATGTATGGAGAGCTTATGTCCGCGCGGCCATGACCCTATGGGTTCGATAGTGCCAGTGAGTTAGTTAGTTACTATACATTTCATATTGACCACCCTCTGGGCAAGTGGTCAGAGCTTCTTACTAAGTTCGTGGGGTTCTGGTTTCGATTCTTGATCAGATCATAGGCTTTTTTTTGTTGAAGGGAATTATTTCTGTTGCCTCCCATGATCTGATTGTAGGTTAAATTTAGGTTTAAGGGCTCTCTGGAGCTTCAATGTTATTCATCACCTATCATATCACCAGACGAAAAAAGTAACAAAACTCCTCCATCCAGACGCCCTAACTTATGAAGTGGATTACAATTCTGCTAATGCCAGGAGAGAACACCAGAAGTGTCATAAAAACTACCTGCTGGGATTAGTAAAAAAATACAAAAAGTCATATTCGATATTTTTCCCCTATATTATTATTATTATTATTATTATTATTATTATTATTATTATTATTATTATTATTATTATTATAACGTATGTCTTCTTTGTAAATTTCCAGTTGTAATGTAAACAAAACAGATATATGACTGCATTTTTATTGGCCGAATAACGATTTTACCTTTGAGGGTATAAGAAAATATAGTTTGCTCTCTAACACTCCAAATAGAGAAAATAATAAAACAGGTATTACCTAGCACATATCTATCTATATAAGTTATGTAGGGAATCTTAAAATAAACACTATTAAATAAAAGTAACAACTAACAAAAGGAGAGGTTAAAGTCCAACATTGTAAGTATGTCGATTTTAGGTTACTTTGAGCCAAAACGTGCATATAAAATTTGTGTGTTGATTTCATTCAAGAATATAAGACATTCGGTGTTGTATGTAATAAAAAGGTAAAGATAAAACGATCCCACTACAAGCCACAGGAGACCCTTGGGGTAGTAGGAAGTTAAGGCTCCCACTTTTTCTAGACAATCGGCAACTGATGTCAGCCGGGTTGTCAGCCCTGCGTGACGGTCGTCTTTACCCACAAAACAAGCGCCCGGTACTCATTTCCGTTAGAGGCTGAGTCGACCCCAGGGTCATAGTGCCGCCAGAAGGTTTGGGCCAGTTTAAAAAACCTGACCCCCATCGGGACTCGAACCCTCGACCTTCAGGCTTGTAGCGTACTACCTTAACCTCTACGCTACGTAATTAATTGTTTATTCACAAAATAATCACTGTTTTTTTATTTTTAAAACGCATTTATTTTTAGTAATGCTCCATTACACTACATGCTAAATCCATTCATCCATAGTAATTCTGCCCGAAGGAAGGTCTTTCACTGCAACCATAGCATTTTCATGCTATGTTTGCAGCTTTACTAGGGAATTATAGGTGTGGTAGCTTCCCGTTGCTTTCCACACCGGCGGATGGTAGGGCCTAATGGTAATAATGATGATGATGATGGCCAGATGATGTTCGGGGACCGTTTTGGCCTCATAGCTTCCTGACATTTATCTTACAGGTGAGGAAAAACTCCGAAAAATACCTCACCCAGGAAACTTGTCCCGACCGGGAATCGAACCCGGGCCCGCTGTGTGACAAGGCAGCACGTTACCTCGAGACCACAGCGGTGGACACATGCTAAATAACAACATTAATAAACAATATATTAGTTTATATTTATAGAAGACCAGGACGTCCACTCAAAAGACTTCTGGATGGTGTTTCTCTTGAGGCCGAAACAGGTCAACAAATGGCCTAAATTCGTGAATGTACTATGATGATGATATTTATACACACAATTTGCTGTCTTTATCTTTCATGCCAGTATTTATATTCAATTTTGTTGGTGTTTTCGATATTTAAATTTGATTTACTTTTCTTTTTAACTGTTTGTGTTTTTATTCATTATTTTACTAATTTCTAAGGGCCATTGACGGCCTGAACTGAACAACACATATTTTCGAAAGGTTTATCTTTCTATTTTGTATATATTGACACACCCACTGAATATAATAATCAACTGTTTATGTTGCCGCTTTACACACATATGGAGTCTTGAGAAGTCTGCTCTAAACTTACAGTGGCCATTGCTTATTTACATTTTCCTTCCTTTTCCTTTCCTCTCCTTTTCGACTTTCTTTTCCTTCTTTTTCCTCCATAGTTTAATTGTTTGGGTAAATATTTTAAAACTTCTCAAATGCCTGGTTATTAATTGCTGGTTCCTAAACTGGCCAATTGTATCCTTTTTGCATTATTTCACTTATTAATTTATATATTTGATGTTTTATCTATGGGCATTCATATATTAGATGACTGACAGTTTGTTCTGCATTACATGTATATTTTGGGTTATAGATAACACTGGTCAACATGATTTTTGTCTCATGAGTACCAATAGTTGTACTTAATGCAGTTTTGTATCGTGTTTTCAAATATGTATTCGGAATTTCTCCATCACCCACAGTTTTTTTATTTCAATTTCAATTAATGGTTTTAAATAATTATTTTTTAAATAAATGTTTTTTCGTCCATTTGTCGAATGTAAAATAAGACCAAATGAGCTAACTCATGAGATTTCAGCTATGGAAAAGATATATCAAGGCAAATGAATCCTAATATGCTTGTCGATTATTGATGGACCATCAAGAGGGATGCTCCACAGGCGAAATATAGCAGAAAATCGTCATTTCTTACTTTCTAGGCGAGTCCGAATGTTCCCTCAAATAATACCCTTAAGTTGATTAACCCTTTTTATATTTTTCATTATTATACTCGCTAAGAAATATTGTGTAGTTACAAATGTAGAAAATATTACAGTGTTTGAAATTATATTTGCCTGTCTCTCGGAAACCTTGCGTGATAGAGAAAACCCGTTATCATATTTGAATTCAGGAGAAAAAATACTATCAGAATCAGATATTTTTCTTTATGAGACTAAAAAAGTTTCTATTTTGTTGCTCAGTGTAATATGGAATCTATGAAGGTATTAAACACTGTGAACTGTTTTCTAACTCCTCCCTCGATTACATAATTAAACTGTAGTCGTTTGATTACGAAATCAGCAGTGGTGCTGGGATATATTAACAGGAGGCGTGCAAGTGCTGCATTTTTTCTGACGTAGAAGTAGCATGAGCGAATTCTTCTCACGATCTCAGTCGGAAGACTGATGACCTTAGGGCCACACTATGACATCAGAGCTTACGGCTATAGAAGGAAAAGCGAGCAAGGGTTTAAGGGGGTGGGATGGCTGTACAGTTGGGAATTTCTCCTTTACCATTTCCTTCACAGTCACCCTGGGAAAACACAGTGTATATATAGAAAATGTTGTATCTGGACTATACTGCGCATTTACAGAGACGCCCGTCCCGCTGGGGCGACTTCTCAGCGTACGGCAAGTTATGATATCCAAGAACATCGAGATTTTATTAAATATTAACGAAGAGATACGTATCTGTATCCTAATATTATAGTACCAAAGCATCGTTGAATAATTTAATGTTTCCAAGTCAATATACATTATACATATTCATTTGTTCCAACCAAGTACATGTCAAGTATGGCTTACGATAAAGATGAATAACATCTTATTTGGATTGAACTGTACAAAAACAATAAAATTAAATAGTGTATTTGACAAATGAAGGAAATTCTGAATAAGTGAATCAGTTCACATGCTTAGGAACAATAATTACAATAGACAAAAAATCAATATTTTGGAAGAAATTGAAATTACACTGAGCAACAAAAAAGAACCTTTTTTATGTCTCAGAAAGAACAATATGATTCTGATAGTAGTTTTAGTCCTGAATTCAAATACGATATCGGTTTTCCTCCATCGCGCAAGGTTTCCGAGAGACAGACATTTATAATTTAAAATACTTTAATATTTTCTACAATCGTAACTACACAATATTCGAACATTCGGACTCACCTAGAAAGTAAGAAATGACGATTTTCTGCTATTATTTCGCCTGTGGAGCATCCCTCTTGATGGTCCAACAATAATCGGTCAGCATATTAGGATTCCATTTGCCTTGATATCTCTTTTCCATAGCTGAAATCTCATGAGTTAGCTCATTTGGTTTTATTTTACAATGGACAAATGGACGAAGAAAACGTTTATTAAAAAAAATAATTATTTAAATCCATTAATGGAAATTGAAATAAAAAAAAACTGTGGGTGATGGAGAAATTCCGAATACATGTTTGAAAATACGATAAAAAAACTGCATTATTTACAACTATTGGTACTCATGAGATTAAAATCATGTGACCAGTGTTATCAAGGAAGCAGAAAATAAGAGATTTTATTAAATGAAAGTACACCTAACAATCATATATATAAATAATTTCAATATCAAGAAAGTTCCAGAAGATGAAGCATGGCTTCGAAAAGCTTTGCAATTTAATAATATACGCTAACGAAGATTGTAACAAAAATTATTACAGTTGAGGATGATTGTGTTATACAAGGTACACATTTTTTTATAACTAAAATTACAAATAGGAATGTTATGTACAAAGAAATTGCAGAGACTTTTGATGTCCCAACTCCTTTCAAAAAACGTTAAGCTGAAAATATATAAAACTATTATTCTACCAGTTATATTATATGGGTGCGAAACATGGACTCTTACTTTAAGGGAGGAAAGGAGATTACGAGTATTTGAGAATAAAGTTCTTAGGAAAATTTTTGGACCAAAGAGAGATGAACAAACAGGTGAATGGAGAAGACTACATAACAATGAACTACATGGTCTTTATAGGAAGCCAGATATAATAAGAACAGTTAAGTCCCATAGACTGCGATGGGCAGGACATGTTGCGCGTATGGGGAATGAAAGACGTGCATGGAAACTTCTTGTAGGAAAGCCAGAGGGAAAACGCCCAGTTGGTAGACCAAGAATGAGGTGGGAGAACAACATTAACTATGATTTGAGGGAAGTAGATTATACAGGGAATGATTGGAAAGCATTAGCTCAGGATAGGGATGTATGGAGAGCTTATGTCCGCGCGGCCATGAACCTACGGGTTCGATAGTGCCAGTGAGTAAGTGAGTAAGTATGTACAAAGAAATTAAAAAAACTCAACTCGTGTCCAAATCAAGGTCAAATCGAGGGGTGAGATGAGATGGGCCCCTTTATATAGAAGTCTGTGAATGACAAGGGTGCCGGCCGACCATGCCTGACGCACAATCACAGGAATGGATGAATGAAATGAAACGAAATGGATGAGATGAGTGTGGAGAAATGGTGGAATGAAATTGTGGCAGGAGAAAACCCTGAGAAAAACCTGCACAAAACCCACATGGAGTGACCGACACTCGATCTCAGTATTGCCAGAGGAGCGTCTAACCGCTTGCGCCACGGAGCCGCCACAAGGGAATTAAAATAGGCTAAAATCTGGAAATGCATACTATTATGCATTGCAGAGACCCTTGTCGTTCCAAATTGTTTCAAAAAACTTTAAACTGAAAACATATAAAACTGTTATATTATATGGATGTGAAACATTGACTCTTATTTTTAAGGGAGGAGAACATATTAAGAGTAATTGAGAATAAAGTTCTTAGGAACATTTTTGGACCATAGAGATAGAAACTGAGAGCTGATTGGAAAAGACTTTAACAGTTAGTTATATGATGCTTATAGGAAACTAGATATGATAATTGCACTGGTCAACATGATTCTTGTCTCATGAGTACCAATAGTTGTACTTAATGCAGTTTTTTATCTTGTTTTCAAATATGTATTCGGAATTTCTCCATCACCCACTGTTATCTTATTTCAATTTAAATTAATGGATTTAAATTATTTTTTTAATAAACGTTTTTTTGTTCATTTATTATCTTGGCGTAGTGAGCGATGGCACGGGGAACACTTTCATCAGGAAATTTCAGCTACGGAAAAGAGATATAAAAGTAAATGGAATCCTAATATGCTGTCCGATTATTATTGGACCATCAAGAGGAATGCTCCACAGGCGAAATATAGCAGAAAATCGTCCTTTCTTACTTTCTAGGTGAGTCCGAATGTTCGAATATTGTGTAGTTACGAATGTAGAAAATATTAAAGTGTTTGAAATTATAAATGCTGTCTCTCGGAAACCTTGCGTGATGGAGAAAACCGATATCATATTTGAATTCAGGAGAAAAAATGCTATCAGAATCACATATTTTTCTTTCTGAGACAAAAAAAAAAGTTTTTTTTTGTTGCGTAGTGTAATAGTTAAGTCTCATAGACTACGATGGACAAGATATGTGGCACGAATGGGGAATGAAATAGGGGGGGGGCATGGAATGTTCTTGTAAGAAAACCAGTTGGTAGAAGAAGAATTAACGGGAGATTAAGATACATGATTTGAGGGAAGTAGATTATACAGGGGATGCAGGGAAGGATTGCAAAACATTAGCTCAGAATAGGAATGTGTGGAGAACATATATATGTGCGGCCAGGAACATACGGGTTCAATAGTACCTGTTTTACTCCTATTAATAAAAGAGGCACTACCTTTAAGGCGGGAGATAAAACTGCGTCAATGGAATGGAGTAGTGCTGAATTTTCCTCTAGACTTCTCTCTAACTAGTTAAACTCACTCACTGACACTATCAAAGTCATACATTCATGATCACGTGGACATAAGCTCTCCACGCATCTCTATCCTGAGCTGTTTTCAAATCATCTCCTGTATAATCTGCTTGTCTCAAATCATGGTTAATCTCCCATCTCATTCTTAATTTACCAACTGGTATTTTTCATTCTAGTTTCCGTACAAACTTTTCCATGCCCCTCTTTCATTCTCTCTATAAATCCCTACCCTGAGCTAATTTTTTCCAGTCATCCCTGTATAATCTACTTCCCACATGCTTAATGTTACTCTCCCACCTAAATTTTGGTACAAATTGGGCGTTTTATTTCTGATTTTCCCTAGAAGAAGTGTTCATGTCCTACTTTCATCTTCTTCATATATTCCTATCCTGAGTTGTTTTTTAATCATTCCCTGTATTATCTAATTTCCTCAAATCATGGTATGATATTCTCTCACCTCATTTTTTAATTTTCCAGCTCCCAGCATTCTCTCTCTGGCTTTCCTACAAGAAATTTCCATGTCCCTTTCATTCCCCACTCGTGCCACATGCCCTGCTCATCACAGTCTACGAAACTTAATCATCATCATCATCATAGTACATTCACGAATTTAGGTCATTTGTTGACCTGTTTCGGCCAAAAGAGAACACCATCCAAAAATCTTTTGAGTGGACGTCCTGGTCTTCTTCTTCCTGCAGGTTGATATCTTAACATTCGTTTGGGTATTCTGTGATCTTCCATTCGATGAACATGTTGCATCCATCTTGACTTATAATCAGAAATTTTGTTTTCTAAAGATTGCATGTGTAATTCTTCTAAGATGTCTTCATTTTTTTGTGATCTAGTAGTGTGTATCCTGCAGTCCTCCGAAGATATCTCATTTCAGCAGATCTACGAAACTTAACAGTTCTTATTATATCTGATTTCCTGTGTATTAATTCAATTTTTCTTCGGTTTGTGTTTTCATCTGTGCAATGTTAATTTTCCAATATCTTTGGTAGTCTAAATGGACCTGGTACCTTCTGTACGTGGAAGACATAGTAGTGTGTGGTTGAGCTTGATTGAGTTTGAAACATTGCCAAATAATTTACAGTCTGTAATCTGCGAATTGAGTCAGGAAATGTAAAGTCCAGATGGCAAGGCCACTAAGACTCTCACGTACAATTGATTTAATGTGGAGTGTAGGGGGCAGAACTCTCTCTCTCTTACCAACAGTTACCCAAATTATTAATAGCACTTCCTACAGTAATAACCCATATTACACAGACTGCAGAGTTAAGATATCGCCCTTTCTAGTAGATCTACGGGGTTATTCTTGATATCGTGGCTTTTAAGAGAGAGGGAACTATGTTCGTTAAATTATAAGTAATAGGAGTAGTAATAATTAAATTAAGCGATCTTATGCTGCAACGTGATCTTAAATAATGTCTGCTTCACAGTTAATATTCCGATTAAATTGAATTCTGTTTCACATCAGCTTTTTCCTGTTTTACCCTTTCTCTTCTATTACTTTTTTCCTCTTCGTCTTTTTCATTTCTTCTTGTTCTTCTACTAACTTCAGTCTTCTTAGACCTTAGTAAGCAATGACATTTTACAGAGATACTTCCATTCCTTCTCTTTAAGATTATTTTGTTAGCTTTATCCCATGTCACTTTCAAAACTATATTCTCACGTTTGCCAAATTAATAATTTATTTTTCATTATTTAATAGAAATAGTATCAAACCATAATTCAGAGCATTTTAACATATAGTGCTGAAGTCTGGCAAATTCCTACCAGGGGAATGAAAAGAATTTTAAGTACAGAACTGGATGTTTTAAGAAGATCAGCTGGAAATTCTAGAACGGATAGAATACGAAATAAAGAAATAAGGGAAATTATGGGTGTACAAGAGGAGCCGGACATCATAGAAAAGAAAATATTGTAGTGGTATGGTCATGTCAAACGAATGCCAGAGCAAAGATTGCCAAAAATTGTTATGGAATGGATCCCAATGGAAAGGAGGAAGAGAGGAAGACCGAAGAAAACTTGGATAGAAGGGGTACAAGCAGCTATGAATATCAGAGGAATGGAGGAAGATCAATGGATGGATAGAGAGGAATGGCGTTTGGTTTCCGGAAGACGACGGCAGCTGCCATGATACCGGATGATGATGATGATAATAGAAATAGTATTAAGATTTGTCAATATATTTACCTAATGTCTTATATATAAGCGATAGATTAATTCATTAGAGTTTATTACTTTCTTTGTATTTTTTTTTTCTTTTCGTTTCCTTTTCTTTTTATGTATAGTAGATTCGAGCTGTTATTCCTTTGAGTATACATTCTCTCATTAGTTTAATTTTAATTATATGTAATTTTTTTGTACCATTAGACAATATTTTCATTATTGTTCAGTGTGACCAGATGGTTAATTGTTTAGTATGTACTATTATTTTAATTTTTTATAATTTTACTAATAGTAATAGGACTTTATTAGACTAAAAGTAAGATATATACAATATTATTTACAAATATGGGCCGCACGGGCAGTAAGCCGTACGTGCTGTTGACAGTCTATTACAATAAAATAATATTTGATCCATCCATCCATAGTAATTCTGCCCGAAGGCAGGTCCTTCACTGCAATCATAGCATTTTCATGCTATGCTTGCAGCTTTACTAGGGAATTGTAGGTGTGGTAGCTTCCCGTTGCTTTCCACACCGGTGAGGATGATATGATGATATAATGATAGTATATGTGATAGATAACGGTCATAATGATTTCGGGGACCGTTTGGGCCTTAAAGTTTCCTGACATTTGTCTTACAGGTGAGGGAAAACCCCGATAAAAACCTCACCCAGAAAAACTGCCCCGACCGGGGATAGATCCGGGCTCCGCCTGCGTGACAAGGCAGCACGCATACCTCGAGACCACAGCGGTGGTATAATATTGATAATAGTATAAAGAAAACAAAAAGAAAACAAAAATATTACAAGTACATAAAGAAACACAATATATTACAATTACATAAAATACAATAATATTATAGGCCTACATTAATTCACCATCAACTCATGTTATTTTTTCACCTTCCTCCTCTTCTTCTACCAAGTGGCTCCCATTCTAGTATTCATCTTGGGAATCTCTCTTCCGTCATTATTTTTACATGACCACACATTTTAATTCTTTTTAGAAAACCACAAATGAAGTTCACCAACACCTTTTGTTTAAGACACTCTCTCTTCCTTATTTTATCTCTTCCAGAAATTCCAGGTGAACGCATCCAAAAATCTATTTCTACAGAATCTAGTTTACGTATTGTTCTAGATTTTAATGCTCATGTTTCTACATCGTATGTCATTCTACCCCTTAGTACTCTTGCTTACTTACTTACTCACTAGCACTATCGAACCCGTAGGTTCATGGCCGCGCGGACATAAGCCCTCCATACATCCCAATCCTGAGCTAATGCCTTCCAATCATTCCCTGCATATCTACCTCTCTCAAATCATAGTTAATGTTGTTCTGCCACCTCATTCTTGGTCTACCAACTGGACGTTTTTCCCCTCTGGCTTTCCTACAAGAAGCTTCCATGCACGTCTTTCAATTCCCCTACCTACGCGCAACATGTCCGGCCCATCGCAGTCTACGAGACTTAACCTGGTCTTAGTATATCTGGCTTCCATAAAGACTATGTAGTTCATTGTTAAGTCGTATTCTCCATCACCTGTCTGTTCATTCTCTTTGGTCCAAAAATTTTCTTAAGAACTTATATTCTCAAAAAAACCGTAATCTCATTTCCTCCCTTAAAGTAAGAGTCCATGTTTTCGCACCCATATAATATAACTGATAGAATAATAGTTTTTTATATTTTCAGCTTAACGTTTACTGAAAGGAGTTGGGCACATCAAAAGTCCCTGCAATGCATAATAGCCCGCATTGTCAGGAATGGGAGTATTTCACCCCAGTTTTGAACCCATGTGCCGCATTTCTTGACTGTTGTATTTTTACGGTGGTGAAAGACCGTCACTCCTTCGACCAACGTACTTTTTTCGTCTGGCTTATCACCCTTCGACCAGTCCGGCATGGGTAAACCCTATCGGCAGCAATGCTACCCGCTCGCATAGCTCTCGGGACATTTAAGCACGCACGCCACTACACTACGACAAGGTAAAGATCCAATGGAGGGATTCTACCCTTTATTATTCTATTAATTTTTTAGTATTATATTCTCATCCCATAAAACACCACTAATTTTGATATTGCAGATTATTTGACCATATTTATCATCTCATTAATTTCAGCTTCATGACTTTCATCTAGAACTAATTTTTGTCCCCATATACACATATTCGTCAAATGCTTTTATTTTTCCCATGTCCGTCATCTAAAATAAAATATTTGATTTATCGTATATTTCCAATAGCTTTCGTTTTGTCCAAATGTATGCTTAATCGACATTTTTTCATATTCCTCCTTCAGTTTTTTTGCCATGCATTTCATAAATTATATTCTGCTGGGATCTCATCTGAACCTGATGCTGTATACATCTCAATTTTTCAATCGCCATTAGAGGTTGAAATGGCGATTGAAATTTGAAGATGTATAAAGCATCAGGTTCAGATGAGATCCCAGCTGAACTGATAACATCAGGGGAGAAAAAATGTGACAAGATACGCTGTGGTTGCTTAGTATGATTTGGGAAAAAGAGCTCTTCCAGATGATTGGAAGGAATCGATTATCGTACCAATTTATAAGAAAGGGATACAACTGATTGGCAACAACTACAGGGCATCTCATTACTTTCAACTTCGTACAAAATTCTTACAAATATATTAGTAAGCAGACTTACTCCTATATCGATGACATTCTAGGAGATCATCAATGTGCATTTAGAAGAAACAGGTCTACAACAGATCAGATTTGTAGAATAAGACAGATTTTAGAAAAGAAATGGGAATATAATGGTACTGTACATCAACTATATGTAGACTTCAAAAAAGCATATGATTCAATTAAGAGGGAGAAGTTATATAGTATCCTGCTGTGTTCGGAATTCCTAAAAAGTTAGTTAGACTTATACGAATGTGTGTTTAAATGGCACAAAGAGTAGGGTGCGTGTAGGTAAACAGTTTTCTGACACACTTTTGAAATCCAGAATGGGTTTGAAGCAAGGAGATGCACTGTCTCCGTACTATTTAATTTGTATTAGAGCATGCCATTAAATCTTTAGAGAATGAGGAAGGCTTACATCTGAATGGTATTAATAAGCTGTTAGTTTATGCTGATGATGTAGTATTATTGGCCGATAGCGAGGAGATACTAAAGGATAACACGCACACACTATTGAGTAACACTAAGAAATTAGGACTGGAAGTAAATATCAATAAAACTACATATATGGTCACACGTAGAAATTCTTATATAATGGAAATGCGACAGCTAATGACAAAGGAGGGAAATTTTGAGGAAGTGGCTGAATTCAAATACCTAGGAACAATAATCACAAATAGGAATGAGATGCACAAAGAAATTAAACATAGGCTCAATTCTGGAAATGCGTGCTATATGCATTGCAAGACTCTTGACGTCCCACTCCTTTCAAAAAACGTTAAGCTGAAAATACATAAAACTATTATTCTACCAGTTATATTATATGGGTGCGAAACATGGACTCTTACTTTAGGGAGGAAAGGAGATTACGAGTATTTGAGAATAACAGTTCTTAGGAAAATTTTTGGACCAAAGAGAGATGAACAGACAGGTGAATGGAGAAGACTACATAACAATGAACTACACGGGTCCTTATAGAAAGCCAGGTATAAAAAGAACAGTTAAGATCTCGTAGAACTGCGATGGGCAGGACATGTTGCGCGTATGAGGAATGAAAGACGTGCATAGAAGCTTCTTGTAGGAAAGCCAGACGGAAAACGCCCAGTTGGGTAGACCAAGAATGAGGTGGGAGAACAACATTAACTATGATTTGAGGGAAGTAGAATTATTACAAGGGAATGATTGGAAAGCATTAGCTCTGGATAGGGATGTATGGAGAGCTTATGTCCGCGGCGGCCATGAACCTACGGGTTCGATAGTGCCAGTGAGTAAGTAAGTAAGTATATATTTTCACTTCAAAGTTGGGAAGCTTATTTCAAGGAACATTTACCTGAACTTGCGGCAAAATTTGTTGGCAAACATAACAGCAATAATAATATTAAGTCACGCCCTAAATGGGAGCTAATGACCATCACGTTTCAATCAATTTGTTTTTACAACCCATGACAGTAGTGTTTAAACCTCGCTCTTTATCGAATTCTGTTGTACCAGCTCCTGCTTTTGTGATAAAGAAAAGCTCATCCTTTTTTTAATATTCTGTCCAGGTCAGAGCATTATTTGCAGTGACTGTCTCTCCAAAAAAAAAATCGAATGTAGCAAATAATGAAAAAATATTCCTTCCATCTACACGTTTGATAATTATGTGTTCAATAATTGTGTTTTTTAAATAATGATTTTACTGGAGTTGTTTACAAAAACGATACATTAATAACTTAAATATTGGTTTATTATAGACAGTTTAGTGTGTTTCACTTTTTTTTCCACGTTGGGTGTGCATTCTTGAAAAATATTTGCGATCCTATTTGGCAAAGTGAAATAGTATGATTAAGATGCAGTGAGGATGAACCAATGATTCGTAACCAAACATTTCTCATTGTGTTTTCAAACATCGCCGTTTATATTAATATATAATTATTTTAAAATAACTGTATTTAATAATGATTTGGTTGAGTAAACACTTAATTTAATTCGTGTAAAATAGTCCTAACAAATGCCACTCTTGATTTCTAAATCCTCTAGATAAGTTGAAAATTACTCGTGCATAACTTATTATAAGTATGGCAGATATAATAATAGTTATTCTGGTAAATAATATAGTGTTATTTATGGAATTAAAATCAAAACCACTTGGCATGCTTTGCAGAGGAATTCCACGCCTGATTATACAAAATGCTGCAGGGCTACCTGGTATAATCGTATTGTAATCTTTGCTGTTTCATAAGCAATTAATCAGATTGAGTATACATATGACATCACTAAATATTACATGATATATCTAATGCGTAGATTACCTGAAAATTGTTGACATTAACCATCGCACATGGTAAATATCCCAGCAATTACCTCGAAATGCGTAAATCTAAATCTGCTCTAATAATATTATGATATTAAACAACCATCCTTGCATTACCTAGAAGTGGAATGGATAATGTTTAAAATAGGTTTTACAATAATATACTTCAGCGATATAATACATGGGGAAATTGTATTTAGTTACACCTGGAGAATTTGTGCTAAATTAACTACTGAAATTGCGCTTTCCATCTGTATCCATCGATCACTGTGGGAAGGAACATTAAAGTTATGATAATAATAATGATAATAATAATAATAATAATAATAATAATAATAATAATAATAATAATACTCATCATCATCATCATCATTATCTGCATTCATGGATTAGGTCTGTTGACCCGTTCCGACTTCAGCCCATTTTTCTTCTGCTGAAGTTTATGAGTAAGTTATTTTTTACTAGTAGAGGTTACCAGCCTCTAGCCAAACCCCTCTTCCTGGAGGACAGGGAACTGCAATTTCGGAGTGTTCGTCTCCTAGAGAAGTTGCCTTCACTACGGCTTTGGGGACTTCTCTTCTCCCCACGTAACCCTGTGGACGGGGCCCTACCCAGGTACTACCCACTGGGCGAGTGGGACCTGGAGCTCACAAAAGGGCAGGGGAGCCTACTCCCTGGAGTGGACCTCTATCAAGGGTTCCACTCTGTTACCCTTAATAATAATAATAATAATAATAATAATAATAATAATAATAATAATAATAATAATAATAATAATAGTGCTTTACTTTAGCTGGCAGAGTTAAGGCCATAAAGCCTTCTCTTCCACTCAACAAGCGAATAGTAGAATTATACAAAAATTACATACATATTACAATTTTAAGATATTATTAAAATACCGCCGTAGCCCAGCGGTTAAGGTAGGAAGCCTTGGCGCAGAGCTACGGGACTTGCGCTGGTTCGAGTCTCATGGTATTTCGGCCAGTATGGGACCGGTGCCCACCCAGCATCGTGAGGCAATTGGGTAGCTACAATAAGTAGCGGCTCCAGGTTGAGGAACCAGCTATAACGGCTGGGGGACTCGACATGCTAACCACATGTCACCCCTACACTGGCTGTTGATCATCTACCTCTGTGATTGACACATGTGGATGTGAAGGGCCAGCAGCCGGCTGGTAAAAGGGCAACCGCTGAAAAGTGGAAAGACCCTCAATAGGATTAAAATACAGACTAAACAAAATACAATGATGATGTGATCTAATACTAGCTAATACTAACAAAATCGTAGAATATAATAAAATTAAAATTATATAAAATAAAGTAAGTAGCTTCCTAGATGATTATTAATGGAATGCTCTATACTATTAGTAACAATCCAGAAAAATATAATTGCCATATTTACATCATACGACATCAGAAATGAATTAATATACAGTTTGATGTGTTTCATTTTTTTCTCCACTAGAGAGCGTTCTTACAATATTGCGTTCCTTTGGCAATAAATAGTATGATCTGTTGCAGTGATAAACAAAAGAAGCAGATGAAGCGTACCTATCGCTTCTCATTTGTTTTCAAACATCGCCGTTTACATTAAGATATAAATATTTTAAAATAACTATAGATGAATAATGATTTGTGAGTAAACAGCTTAATTTTATTCGTTAAATAGTCCTAACAAATGCCACTCTTGATTTCCAAATTCTCTAGATAAATTCACTCCTTACTTCGTGAGTCGTGAATTTATCGATACTTTGGAAATCACTCTTAGCATTACTTATGACAAATCTAAGACACATAACCCATGGCTTTATTGCCTTTCTGAAGAAAGCTATATTCAGAATATTATAAACAACTCTCGCCCGAATTAGAATCCTTTGACATCAAAACTCGGAAGCGATCAAAGTAAAAACTAGTTCACCGGAACTGACAATTACTAACTAACAACCTCAATGGCACTATCGAATCCAAAAGTTCATGGTCACGTGCTCATAAACTCTCCATACATCCCTATCCTGATCTAATGTTTGGAATAATTTCCTTTATAATGTACTCCCCTCAAATTATGGTTCGTTAATTCGTCTATTACTCCAATACTATAAAATGTCCTAACATTCCATATTCCTAAGGACATGTCCCTGTGTTTGAGCCTTTGGAAAGGATTCCCTGAAGTAATCTCCGCCCTAGAAACGAATTGGAGAATATTTTAATACCAGAAAATTTTACTCCAGTGCAACACATGCCCGCGTTTATAGATATCACAATAATTATTAGGACATGATCATGAAAATAAATCAATTGTTCTATAATATGAGATGCTCTATCTTGCAAATGGCAGTTAATTGTTGAGATTTGGGGATTAAGGTGAAGGTTTTTGGGTGAAATTTAAATTTATTCCTAAATATTTTTAATGGTTGTATTTTTACGGTATTTTTCGACCAAGTCTAACTCTCAGGATCATTTAAGCACGCAAGACACTCCACCACAAGGTAAATATGCCATGGATGCAACTGAAATTTAACTAACTTCAGAAATGTTTGAATGTTACGTATTTTAATCCCGGTAACGTCGTTTTAAAACGTATGAAATAATGAAGAGTCGATTGAAACTTTTACTTAAAGAGATTAGAATAGAAGCGAGTTGCTGAAATTAATTTTGAAGCGTTTGTGAACATGGCACAAAGAACCGGTATGATTGCCATCTTTAATAAAAGCTTACTTTGATGTACAGGGCACAGCAGCGCTAGATCCACATCTGTGGTGAAAGTGCGTACTGTATCTCCAAGCGTTTTTAGGATATTATTTTGCCTTTAGCTGCTCAGCCTCCAACTTTCAGCAGACTAAAGCTTTTACGGTATGTATGTACTTGCTCACTTACAACATAAATGATTGTGAACAATAAATTGATTGAATTTAAAAAAATAGGCCTATATAACTAACTAACTAAATAATTCACTGGCACTATTAAACGTGGTGGACATAAGCTCTTCATACATCCCTATCCTGAGTCAATGTTTTCCAATCATCCCCTGTTTAATCTACTTCTTTCAAATCATAGTAAATGTTATTCTCCCAACTCATTCATGATCTACTAACTGGGCGTTTTCCCTCTGGTTTTCCTACAAGAAGCTTTCATGCACGACTTTCATTCCCCATACGTGCCACATGTCCTGCCCATCGCAGTCTACGAGACTTAACTGTTCTCATTATATCTGGCTTCCTATAAAGACCATGTAGTTCATTGTTATGTAGTCTTCTCCATTCACCTGTCTGTTCATCTCTCTTTGGTACAAACATTTTCCTAAGAACATTATTCTCAAATACTTTCCACCCTTAAAGTAAGAGTCCATGTTTCGCATCCATATAATATAACTGGTAGAATAATAGTTTTATATATCTTCAGTTTAACAGGTTTTGAAAGGAGCTGGGAAGTCAAGAGTCTCTGTAATGCATATTAACACGTACGAGTATTTCCAGAATTGAGGCTATGTTTAATTTATTTGTGTATCTCATTCCTGTTTATGATTATTGTTCCTAGGTATTTGAATTCAGCCACTTCCTCAAAATTTCCGTCATATGTCATTAGCTGTCCATTTCCATTATATAATGTATTTCTATATGTGATCATATATTTAGTTTTATTGATTTTACTTCCAGTCCCAATTTCTTAGTGTTATTCAGTAGTGTGTGCGTATAAGTTATATGTTATTTCAAAATAATAATGGTCTACTAACATATGTATATAAAACAAGATATAACATTCAAAGGGTCTTCTCCACACGTGTAAAAATATATATAGGAAATAGAATAATAGACCAAGTAAACAATTTTATTTATCTGGCATATTATGTAACATACGATAAACAAAGGGATATCCAAAACGTATTGAATAAATTCACATACATGTATGGAACAATATTATAAATTGTTTTAAATACATGAGAAAAAAGGCAAAATTTAATATATGTATACATGTATATATATATATATATATATATATATATATATATATATATATATATATATAAAGTTATGGATATTCCTGTGTTGTTACATGGCCCCGAAAATCGGACTTTGACTAAAAATCAACTGAAAGATAGAACCTACAGAAATACGATTCTTGAGACATGTAGCTGGACATACATTTCAAGATAAAAATATAGCAAGATATTTGGAATTAGCTTAATATATTCTGCTTAGCGGACATAATCAAATAATGGAAACAAAATTGATTCGACCACATTCAAAAAATGGATCAAGAACGAATAACAAAACACAATATAAGCCAGAGGGGTATAGATGTGTAGGACGGACAAGAACGCAATGGAAAGATCAGTTTTCTGCATGAGACGGGAACGAATCTTTTGCAGTTCAATCCGTGATTAATAAGAAGAAGATATGCTGAAATATATATCAAATTTATACTATCAGCGAGACAATAGATTTATCAGCATTTGGATAGAATAGCTATGAGAAGGAATACTAAATAATTCCGTACCTCCCAACGTACTAGTGATTTTATTATTAATACAGTTTATACAACAGTGGTCATGCAGTGGTCAGAAGTATCTTACATGAAATTTAAGACTGTGCAATAAACGGTTAGTGTGTTTCCATACCAAATCTCTTCTTCACAAACTATATGTTTCAACCTATTTTCGACTTCATGCATTATTTAAATAAATATAATTCAAGATAAATGGTAGATTTCAGAAGGTGAATCATCTATATGTGTTGCTATGGAGAAATAATAACTATTATTTGTCATGTCGCCATCTTACATTTGTTAAAACTGTAAAATCAATTTGATTTGGGATTTACTTTTGATTATGGAGAAAGTTTTAGACGATGTGTGCAGTGATGATGAAATAGAAGAGGCGTGGAGAGCTGGATGTGATGAAGTAATACCTTCTTCTTCTTCCTCTACGCATGAAAGCTGGCAGCTTGTTGAGTGTTCATTCACTACAGGTCCGGGGTATGGTAACGTCCTTCCATCATAGTTGTGGTCTTCCTAAAGGTCTTTTCTGCTGAGGTGTCCAGTCACGTACTTTCTTCACTAATCTACTGTTCTCAATTCCATCTATGTGATCGTTCCAATTTAATCTTTTATCATTTTTCCGGAGGTTTATAGGTTCAATTTCACATTCTTCTCTAATAGCAGAGCTGCGAATTTTCTCTTTCAGTGATTTTCCTACGATTTTCCTTAAACTTTCATTTCGGTTGTTTTATTGATTTGTTTTGTTTTTGAGTTTCTGTTCGGCATTCACAACCATATGTTAGAATTGTTCATGACAGATTTGTAAATTCTTACTTTTGTATCTATTCTTAAATTTTTATTTTTCCAAACAGTATTGTTTAAACGTCCCGATATTTTGTTTGCATTATTTGCTTGATGGAGGATTTCATCTGTTATTCTGTTGCTCCTATTAATTTCTATTCCTAAATATTTGAATTTCATGACCTGTTCTATACTTTTCCCTTCTATTTCTAACTTAACACGTCGTGGGTCCTTGGATAATGCCATTGATTTGATTTTATTTGTTGAGATTTTCATGTTATATTTTGCTGCGATGATTCTAAATGTATGCAATAGCATTTGTAAATCATCTTCACTTTGTGCAATTAGAACTGTGTCATCAGCATAGTTCATTATCTTCAGCTCTTTGTTACCTATTTTAATCCCTTTTCTAATTTCAACTTTTAGTTGGAGCAATACCGAAATTAATAAACATTGTAGTATCACCATCAATATTTCAAAATAAATATTTTTACTTACCGAAATAGTGTTTTTGGTCATTTTTAAGGTATTGAGAATTATTTTGTTTTCATAACCATAATTGTATGCGGGAATGTCAAATTACGATGCACATCAACAATAACAGTAAGTACACAATATTGGTTACATAGTGCAAAAATACATTATTCTGGTTTTGTAACTTAATTAGACGAACAATCTTATTAACAAATGTTCGATTTCATTTCAATCTTTCATCTTATAGGAGCTTTCACTTGCTACGTACCACTCGGCCCTTAGATTGGCACTACCTGCCGGGAGAGGGATTTTAAATATGGATCACACACATACGAGTACTTTTTCGACCACACAAGGATATTCAGGGCCTCCCCGAATGAGTGATCAGCTCAACGCCAGGACCTCCTTCGAGACAACACAACATTAACCCTTAAATTGGCAAAATACAAAAGTATTCTGTTAGATATTTGAATGTGGCGGACCGCAGCGAAAACGGAATCTTGTATAACTGTTATTATTAGCTATATTGTGTAATTAGACACACATTTAAGTGGTTTCTTTTTGTTCGTTTTCTTCTTATTTATTCAAAATATTAAATTAATTAAACCAACTGATGTATCCAAAAGGATACATTACGAATTTAAGGGTTAAATAGAAACACACCAACCAGGGAGAGTTAAGCTGAATCCTATCTACAAATAAAAAATGTACACAACTTAATTATTTTGATCTCTTCCTTTTTAATTCTAGGGCTAATTCTAACATACATTAGTGCTAACGTGGCGAACATAAGGTGATTATAACGGCCAGATGGTGTTCGGGAATCTTTTGGGCGTTGACGTTTCCGACATTTGTCTAATAGGTGAGAAAAAACCGCGAAGAAAAAACATCACCCAGGAAACTTGTCCCGACCGGGGATTGAACCCGGGCCCACTGCATACGAGGCAGCGACGATACCCTAAGACCACAGTGATGGACACTAAAAAGTGTTTTGAAAAGTTTAAAAATTCCTATTTAACCCATTTATTTTTTTTTTTTGGTGGTTGGGTTTTATTGACTATTTAACTCATGCCCCAAGTCAATCACCAATCACGTTTCAATGAGTTTTGTTTTACAACCAATCACAGTCGTGTCTTATCTCGCTCTTCATCGATTTCTCTTTATCAGCTCGCTTTCGTGATAAAGAATGCTCTTCCTTTTAATATTCCGAACAGCTTAGAGCTTTTATATAATTGTAGGTTTTCACGGCCGGCGTCTTGATCCATATTTGGTTCGTCTTCCGGGCTTATAGGCCGTGGTCTGGTTGTCTTCTTACTCGACGTTTCGTCTACTGCTGCGGTAGACATCATCAAGAGATACTGCGTGCTTCCTGTGAACTCCTCAACAGTCGGCTGCAGACTGGCTGGTCGTTGGAAACTGTCTCTCTGTTTATAGCTACACCCCGGGTGGAGGGGAGGTTTTCTGCGCGCACCGAGTTTTGCGCTGTATTGCCGTTTGCAGAAGTCATAGGCTTCGTTGTCGTGTTATGCAGTGCTGGGATCCAAATTTTGTTAGCTTTATTTTTCTCCAACAAATACACTGAATATAGCAAATAATGAACAGATTCCTTGATTTTACTGAGTTGTTTACTAAAAAAAAGTAAATGAGTAACCTATAATGTTGAATATAATACACAGTTTCGTGTGTTTCATTATTTATCCACCAGGGTGAATTCTTACAATATTGCGATCCTTTTTGGCAATAAATAATATGATCAAGTTGCAGTGAAAATACACAATCTCACATTTCTGATTTATTTTCAAACATCGCCGTTTACATTAAATATATAAATATTTTAAAATCGGTAACTATATTTAAATAACGACTTTTCAGTAAACAGCTTAATTGTATTCAATAAATAGTCCTAACAAATACCACACTTGATATCCAAATCCTCTAAATACATTCACTCGTCATTTTGTGACTCGTAAATATATACATAAATTGGAAATCACTCGTGGCATTAACTAACTAACTAATTAACTCACTTGCACTATCGAACCCATAGGTTCATGGCCGCGCGGACATAAGCTCTCCAGACATCCCTATCCTGAGCCAATATTTTCCAATCAATCCCTGTATACTCTACTTCCTTCAAAACATAATTAATGTTATTCTTCCACCTCATTATTGGTCTACCAAGTGGGCGTTTCCCCTCTGGTTTTCCTACAAGAAGCTTCCTTGCACGTCTTTCATTCCCCATTCGTGCCACATGTCCTGCCCATAGCAGTCTACCAGACTTAACTCTTCTTATTATATCTGGCTTCCTATAAAGACCATGTAATTCACTGTTATGCAGTCTTCTCCATTTACTTGTCTGTTCATCTCTCTTTGGTCCAAACATTTTCCTAAGAACTTTATTCTCAAATACTCGTAGGGTCGTATGCAAATACATTAGTCTCTACTTAAATTACTTCCAATCACTGGTGAGCTGAGATCGAATTAACGGCCGCCTTAACCGGTCATGCATGAATGTTGACGTTTTCGTAATATTGGCAACGAATTACCCAGAATTCTCAGCGATAAAACCACTTCCGTTATTTTCGTCTGCTATAGAGGAACGCATTTATGCTTGCATCCCGCAAATAATACCGTATACAAACATGTCTGCGACGCGCAATATTACGCCGATTCTCCTGTTCTTCCAGTTGAATTCTTTAGTAGACTCTATCAAATTCCTCTTCTCCGCGTATACCGAAAACATGATCGAAGTCTTCAAGGTCCGACAGCTTGGATAAGTTTCAAACTACATCGGTTCCCTTCGGGATTTTCACATAAGTTTATATCATGAGCTACGATCTTAAGGTACCTTGTCAGGTAGCTTACAATTATTACCGCGTGAATAGATTTATGAGTAAGAAAAATGTGTTTGGATAAATCTTTATCAGCAGAGAACGCCTTTTACTGTCTAATGCGTTCAAACATTCGACCCGTAATCTCCTTTCCTCCCTTAAAGTAAGAGTCCATGTTTCGCATCCACATAATATAACTGGTAGAATAACAGTTTTATATATTTTCAGTTTAACGTTTTTTGAAAGGAGTTGAGACATCAAGAGTCTCTGTAATGCATAATAGCACACATTTCCAGAATTGAGTCTATGTTTAATTTCTTTGTGCATCTCATTCCTATTTGTGATTATTGTTCCTAGGTATTTAAATTCAGCAACTTCCTCAAAATTTCCCTCGTGGCATTACTTACGATAAATGTGTGTAAAAACTGAGCCTCTTTAAATAATTATTTATTTCGTATATTGTAATTATAACTCAGGATAAGGATGTGTGGAGAGGTTATGTTCTCGCGGCCATGAACCTACGGGTTCGATAGTTCCAGCGAGTTAGTTAGTTAGTTAGTTAGTATTGTAATTATATAAGTTACTTCTAATGAGAAGCACGTCAACTTTCTTAATTTTTAATATACGGTAGAAAGATTTATTTAGATAGAATGCATATACAAACTTTCAGCGGTTAATTTACGTTTAGATACCAAAAGTATATCTATCACCTTATATTATACGCTTACTTAAGTCTTATTAAATCTTAAATATTAAGATAACAAATGGATTTTTTAATCTAATTATTAGTTTTCAAAAAACGACATAAATTTAATTATGTTTGTGAAATTCTCAACCTTTAAAACCAAATATTTAAGATCAGCTTGTATTTATTCTGCAGGATTGTGAATTTTTCATTACTTGATATGAAATAGAAAATCTCCGAGCTTTTTAAGTAAATATTTCTCTTTATATTTTAAACTTAATGAAAAACTCTCTTTCATAAAATTCTTCCCCACTTTAAATTCAACACTGCACTTCTTCAGGGGGGTGGATAGGGATATTTGCTATGGAAATCATTTATAAACACCTTCAGGTCTCTTTACTCAGAGAGATTGTTAGCTGAACTCTTATTTTTAATCTCTACATACAGATTTTCTTCGCTTTGAATCAGTTAATTCGAAATGCAAGTAGGAGAATAAGAGAACAAATAAATAAGTTTCTTTAATGCAATTTTTGTATCCTCATCGAGTAAATGACAATAGAGATTTTCTCAATTTTTATTGGAGAGCTACAACTCAATGGTATTAATAAGCTGTTAGATTCTGCTGATGTTTTAGTACTATTGGGCTATAGCGAAGAGATACTAAAGGCCAACACGCACACATTATTAACACTAAGAAATTGGGACTGGAAGTAAATATCAATAAAACTAAATATATGGTCACACACAGAAATACATTAAATAATGGAAATGGACAGCTAATGAAAAATGGGGGAAATTTTGAGGAAGTGGCTGAATTCAAATACCTAAGAACAATAATCACAAACAGGAATAAGATGCACAAGGAAATTAAACATAGGCTCAATTCTGGAAATGCGTGTTATTATGCATTACAGAGATTCTTCCCAACTTCTTTCAAAAAAACGTTAAACTGTAAATATATAAAACTATTATTCTACCAGTTACATTATATGGGTGCGAAACATGGACTCTTACTTTAAGGAAGGAAAGGAGATTACGAGTATTTGAGAATAAAGTACTTAGGAAATATTTTGGATCAAAGAGAGATGAGCAGACAGGTGAATGCAGAAGACTACATAACAGTGAATTACATGGTCTGTATAGGAAGCCAGATATAATGAGAAGAGTTAAGTCTTGTAGATTGCTATGGGCAGGACATTTGGCACGAATAGGATTTAAAAGACGTGCATGGAAGCTTCTTGTAGGAAAACCAAAAGGGAAGCGTCCAGTTGGTAAGACCAAGAATGAGGTGGGAGAATAACATTAACTATGATTTAAGGGAAGTAGATTATACAGGGAAAGATTGGAAAACATTATCTCAAGATTGGGATAGATGGAAAGGTATGCGGCCATCACTTAAGTGTTGGCGGTGAGCGATCCATTTTGGTCCTCCTTAATAGGTAGAACCCCGGGTTCCTGTAAAATGCATTAGCCCCGGAGAGCTTATGTCCGCGCGGCCATGAACCTGTGGGTCCGATAGTGCCAGTGATTTAGTTAGTTAGCTCTTGTGTACAATTCTGTAAGCAGTGCTTAATCGGAAGTTACAAGATAATATTTGGTTAGATTTTATGGAACTGGTATAGATTATATGAAATATATTCAATTAGCTGACGATAAAGACCATTTGAAATAATAATTATATTGTATATATATATATATATATATATATATATATAATGGCGTAGCCCATTGTTAAGCCATAATCTCTCCTTTGTAAGGAATTACTAGACCATGTTAATTTTTTAGTTACCTTTTTTGCTTGTAGATGCCATGGATGGCATGTGGTCAACACTCCGACCCAATGAGACATCTATCAGGCAAGTAAGGTATTACTAGGACATTCATGTCGGTAAAGTTTTGCTTAGAGGCCTCTTTATTCAGGCTTAAAATCTTCAGACTCGGGACCCACGGCTTAGAGTCTCTCCCGGAGGACTTGCTCCTTGATTTTTCCATCCTAAAAATCCATCGACCCCGGCCGGGTTTGAACCCGCGACCCTCGGAACCAGAGGCAAAGAGCATAACCACTAGTCCACTGCGGCTATTGTAAATTTACCATGTAATAATTTTGTTTATTGTAATTTAGATTAATTTATCCTAGGTGAGTGGTAGACAAGGCCTTAACTCTGCTAGGTAAAACAAAGCTATTATTATTATTGTGGGCACTTAGCTAATGCATAGTTGAACCTACGGGTTCCAAATGATTCACTTTCGCAAAATTACACGGTTGACAAAATTGAACTTTTTTTCCTTCACAAGAATAAAAATATGAAATTTTAGAAGTATTTTTCATCCTGAATTTAAATATCATTTCAGTTTATTCCTATCAGACAAGAGTTTTCTATGATATTCATTTACAATTTTTATAATTTTTAATCAAATCCATCTAACTCTAACTCATTCTGACTTGCCTAGAAAGTGGTAGATAGTGATTGTCGGGCATATTTTGCATATGGAACATCTCTCTTCTTGGTTCAACAGTAGTCAGCCAGCATATTAGAACTCCACTTGCCTTGGTACCTCTTTTCCATTTTGGAAATTTGCTGATGGAAACGCTCACCGTGCTCATCAGAGACAGCCCTTAAATACAGCTTGAATAAAATCCCTACATATATGGTAAAGGTTCCTATGACAGGTCAAAGAGAATGCTAAAATCAATTTAAAAAAAGTAGCTGTCACAAAAATACTGTGCCTGACGGAAAAATTCTGACTACATATCTGAATTCAGTATGAAAAATGTAGTAGATTCACTAATCAGATTTCTTGTGAAGAAAATCTTGTCGATCAGTGTTATTAGAACTATCATTGTAAGAACAATAATTTAGTTTATAGTATTAAACAGGGACATAGCGTCAGTTTAGGCTCTAAGTATTCATGAACAGAATGGATGGTGGTACAACGATTAAAAATATTTTAAATGGAAATCCAGAAGGGGGAAGATACAGAGGAAGATAGATATTGGGGTGGTTTGACTATCTGGAGGAAGATCTACGAAGGATGATAGTTATAAGAATTAGAAAGAAGGCAGAAAATAGAGAAGAATGGGCTGTTATCGTCAAAGAGGCACTAGCTATACTATCAGAGCTGCATGCCAGTAAGAAGTATTCATGATACAGAAAACGTTACGGCAACTGTTCGTTCTCCACACCAATGAAACTATTTAACTCCAAAATCCTTACAGTACTCACATATGGAATGGAGATAACACAGTCAAAACTCAGCTACTGTGACATGAACACCATTCAAAATGTAGAAGCAAGAGCCTTGTATGACTCAGGAATATGGACTCCGAATAAGCACTCTCGAATTTCATATTAAAGCACCGTTGAGGTTATGTAATGAGATATTAATCACACAATTTTTACGTGGTAAGTCAGTCGTCCTCACACTAAATTATTAAACTTCTTCAAGTTGTATGATGAAAGAAGAAATTAAATTGTACCTGTTGGTAGGTGCCGTCGTCCTCAACTTTGTTAATATATTGTATATAAAAATTAACTGGAGCGCTTTCGGAAGTTACCTTCCATCTTCTGCACGTTGAGTTTCCGCTACAAACAGTTGGAGTATACATCACCGTACACAACAACAACAAGTAACGGAAACTCATCCTGCAGAAGATGGAAGGTAACTTCCGAAAGCGCTCCAGTTAATTTTATATACAATATATTAACAAAGTTGAGGACGACGGCACCTACCAACAGGTACAATTTAATTTTTAACTTACATCATATGAGTTCACCTCAACGGAATTTGATATGAATTTTACTAGTATTGATTCTTCAAGTTATTGCAATATGGAGGCCTTCAAAAAACAATGTCTCATCTTCTGCATTTTAACTGAAACTGATGGTGTGGTATAGGTTGTATAACGGATTTATGTCGGCGGGTGTGTTCTCGTTGAGTAGGTTTTTATTCCTTGCTTCTTTTAGAATCTCTATGTCTTCAAGAATGCTGATCTTGTTGTTATGTCATTCAAAATATCTCTGCAGGCGGAAGAATTACGAAGCTCTATTTGTTGCTACACGTGACGTCATATAAGGCAGTGTACACTGTCAGCGTCCCACGTCCCATTCCCCTCTGCACTCTAGATAGCAATGTCACGTGTTCTATTCCTGCATGAACACGACTGCAGTGCCCTCCGTCAACAACTGCGCTTACTCCTTAAACGGGTTATATTATACTCTCTGTGTAGTATTGACATAGAGTTATCGAGTTTTTCAAATCGATGACCTGTTTGTAGTTTCTGGTCTGATTTACGGAGATTGCATATGTAAGGTACACCAGCATTATGAACTCGTTGCTGTCTTTGTCCGAATGTGATACTCATGTCAGTTAAGAGTAAGTCACAATAATCGAAATGCGGCAGAATCAAATTTGAGAGAATCACTTTTTTTCAATGTAGAAGCAAGAGCATTTTTCAAAAGTTTTATGGAATAAATTATTGAATATTATATTTTTACAAGTTTCTCTTAAATGATCCTGCGAACTAAGATATTGATAGATATATACACTAAGATTTTTCACGGAAGGTTTAAGTAGATTTGCAAATGAAGATGTCCAGGAACTCTACATCAGGAGAAGACGAATTACTTTGAGGGTGACGGAAAACCACGTGTTGTGGATAAATTCGCAAATTAAAATTAAAATATATATAGAATTTAATGAATTCTTACCAGATAAAAAAACTATTACACGCTTTATATTAGCTTGTCCTGTATCTATCTATGTAACTGAATCTTTCAACATGATTTTCACCCACTTAAAAACATTGGATCGACTTGAAACTTTGTATACTTGTAAAGAATCAATGACAATACAATAATTTCAAACATTTTTTCTAAGATCCTGGTCAGGATCATCAGGACATCAAAAAATAAAGACCGGTATAATAGGTTGCGGAAGTATCGACGTTTTAGTCCATCGCTGTAAGAAACTAATATTATATCCTCTCGTAGCTCAGTTGGTAGAGCGGTGGACTGTAGTGGTATGTAATTTCAGTAATGAATAGGTCGCTGTTTCAAATCCGGCCAGGAGAATTTTTTTTGAAGAGTATTACTTTTAGCTCTTACTACAATAGTATGGAATTTAAAGATATTTACATTTTTATCTTATTCTGTAAAATATTAATGACAATTTTGTAATTTATCCAAAAAATATGAGAAGGATACGATTAACTGTAAATATTTATCTATATTAAAATATTCAAAAATATTATAATAATGTTAGATAAAAATAATTTTAAAAATATATAATTATATTCGTGCGTAGACACTAAAAATATCATAAGCAATTAAATTTTCGTGGGATTCCGGTTTATGACAATTAAACTAAAAATTAAAAAAAATAAATAATAGTTTTAAAAAACTAAGACAACACGCTTTATCAGAAAACCAAACTAAAAAATAAATAATAGCTTTAAAAACTAAAACAACACGCTTTTTTTAGAAAACCGAACTAAAAAAATGAAAAATAATTTTAATTTCCAATACGCTTGCGATAAAATTAAATTGTCCAACAAAAAATCATTTCCAACACATCAAGAATAAAACTAGATTTATCTACAAAAATAATAATTTTGCCATCAAATGCGTGGGGTGCTCTATATCAATTAATATATTTGATAATAAACAGATATTGGTAAAAGTAAAGTCTCTAAGACGAAAACGCAAAAACCAAAAAAGCACCCCAGGCTTTTGATAGTAAAATTATTTTCTTGTAGATAACTCTAGTTTTATTCTAGATGTGTTGGAGATGATTTTTTTCTTGGCCACTTTAATTTTATCCCAAGCGTGTTGGAAATTAAAATTATTTTTCATTTTTCAGTTCGGTTTTCTAATAAAACCGTGTTATTTTAGTTTTTTAAACTATTATTCATTTTTAAATAGAAAGCGTTTCTAATTACTAGGGCAAGGCAATTCATGATTTTGCATCTTTTTCTTATGAAGGTTGAAACATTGCTTGCATTTATGAAAATGTACGGCATTAAAAAACGGATTAAATAAAAGCAATTTGTTAGGGCATTATTTTGCATTTTCTTAACTTTTTTAGGGATAGGTCATTTTTTGGAAATTTTTAGGTCATTGTGAGCATTTGTTACACTTTTCCGGAAGACTGTGACATTATTTGTATTTGATTTAAGATTTTTATTATAATTCAGTATTTTTTCCTTGTCAAAAAAATTTCTTGAAATTAAGTAGTTCTTTTGCTAACAACTACCCCTATTTTTCAAGGTATGTGCATAATGATCTTATCCACTTCTAGGAATTTTATTCAATTTCTTAGAGCTTATGCTAGCATCTACCCTTATTCTGATTGTTAACTGCAATTCAAAATTGCTGTAAAATTGCATTGTGTAATTGAAATGGATTTTCTGCAATAAAAGGTACTGTAATATGTATTTTTAAATACTTTTCTTTTAATATTTTGATATTAAGTTAAATTTTATGTAATTCAGTAATCAAGTGAGTACTTAATCTAATAAATAGTATTTTTATTGGTAATTCTTAACTCTTTGTCATTTTTTTATTTTACTGGTCATTTTTGCATTTTTAGGTCATAAATTCATTTTTTATTTTGCATTCTTTACCAATTTATAGGTCATTAAATGCCTTGCCCTACTCATTACGATTTACTTCCTGTATATTCTCAGTTAAAGGTGAAATGATCCGACCTAATAAAAAAATACATTACGTATAAAAAGTTCTGGTTCTTCGAAGTGGAACTGCAAAGACAAGCAACTGCACATACTTGATACATACATATATATATATATATATATATATATATATATATATACCACCAGATGTTTCCATATGTCAATAATGTTTATGTTAACTTTTTCCGTTTTCACTATTTCTTTTGATATCAAGAATAAGCTAAAGGAGGAAAAAAGAAAATAAAAAGTTTCCTGAAGATTTCTCCGAAAGTAGAAGTTATCTTAACCTACTTCGACTCCATATTCTTAAGTTTGTTCAACATTTTCAATTGATCATAACCACAGAAGAAAATACAAGAATGAAAGTATTTATTCAATTTTAGAGATAAAATGAACAAGTAAAATGAGAAACTTAAAATTCAAAACCATATTCGATGGGAAAAGAATACGAGTTTCAAACTGTTGAAAATGTAAAAGAATTGAACCGAAAGGAATACCTGATTGAGGAGTGTTCCAGATAAATAACACTGGTTGACAAAAATGAACTTTTTTCTTCCACAATAATTGAAATATGAGGTTTTAGAAGTATTTTTCATCCTGAATTTAAATACCATTTCAGGTTTTACCTATCAGGCAATACTTTTCTGTGATATTCATTTACATTTTTTATAATTTTTAATCAAATCCATCTAACTCTAACTCATTCCGACTTACCCAGAAAGTGGTAGATAGTAATTTTCGGGCATATTTTGCATCTGAAACATCTTTCTTCTTGGTCGAACAGTAGTCAGCCAGTTTATTAGAACTCCACTTGCCTTTGTACCTTTTTCCATTGTGGAAATTTGCTGATGGAAACGCTCACCGTGCTCATCAGAGACAGCCCTTAAATACAGCTTGAATAAAATCGCTACATACAAGGTAAAGTTACTTAAGACAGGTCAAAGAGAATGCTAAAATCAATTTTAAAAAAGTAGCTGTCACAAAAAAACTGTGCCTGATGGAAAATTTCTGACTACATATCTGAATTCAGTGTGTAAAAATGCACTAGATTCACTAATCAGATTTCTTGTGAAGAAAACCTTCTCGACCACTGTAATATACAATAAGAAAATTTGGGGTTCAGAAAAAATTGATATCGAGAAAATATTTTATTTGTCACTCTCCTGTAAACTAATTTTTTTCATACATTTATTCAATAGAATATGGTCTGAAAATATCTGTTAATAAACAAAAGTTATAGCATTCAAAGGGTCTTCTCCGCTTAGTGCAAATGTATATAGGCCTATAGGAAACATAATAATAGTTCAATAAAACATCATACGATAAACAAAGGGATGTAGAAATTAAATTTAATAAAATCAGATACATGTGTGGAACAATTGGAAATTATTAATTAAATAAAAATAAGACATAGTTTTATTTGATTTTCATATTTATTATATAATTCAGTGACAGCTGTTTCGGTACACTGTACCTTCTTCAGACATGTTAACAAATTATGAATTGTGTTCCAACTGATCTAAGCAACAATACAACAATATTTATTTAAATTTTTAAATTTAACAAAGGGGATTCATTCAAATCAAGTTGAGAATTTCACAGTTTTTTACTACTTTTAAATTATTAAATTATTGTGATAAGGGTAAGAAGTTAGATCTTTTGGAGGCTGTAGAGATTAATAAATTTAAAAGTAGTAAAAAACTGTTGAATTCTCAACTTGATTTGAATGAATCCCCTTTGTTAAATTTGAAAATTTAAATAAATATTGTTGTATTGTTGCTTAGATCAGTTGGAACACAATTCATAATTTGTTAACATGTCTGAAGAAGGTACAGTGTACCGAAACAGCTGTCACTGAATTATATAATAAATATCAAAATCAAATAAAACTATGTTTTATTTTTATTAAATTAATAAATATGGATTTTCATCAAGTAAACACCAACTCAATTGATGATTAATTGGAAATTATTTTAAATATGTGAGGAAAGGAACAAAATTAAATTTTAAAAGGAAATAACTGTTCCTGTGTTGTTATAATCCACGATCCGGCTGCAAGATTACTAAGTTCATCGAGCGTATGAACAATATCTTTTTTTTTTTTCATAAAATTGTGAATGAATACATTTTTACCGAGATGACTATTAAAATTCGGTCGCCAGCATGTTTAATTAAGTATAATTTATTTATTTATTCGAAATAATTTGATTTACTTTTTATTAAAATAAATTATAATCCAGTTGGCAGAAATCGATGTATAGAGCTTGAAAAGTTTTGGTTGCCATTGCACACTTGGCCGTAAACCTCCCTCCGGTTACACCAGGCTGTGACACTAATCATATAATACAATGACGGCAAGTACGTGTTTATTGTTTTATATTGTTTCAAATAAAGTTCAGTTCATTTAAAATGCTGTGATTTGTTTCGTATAATGTATGTCAACACTACCTTTTGGATATATTTTTGTCTATACATAGTACGTAGTATACATAAAGGGCAGTGGTTTTACTTCCCGCTGCGAGGGAACAATATAAAACATTAAATACGCACTTACCGCCATTTTATAACAGATTGGTAACACAGCCTGCTGTAGCCGCGTGGAGGTTTACGGCCAAGTTTACAATGGCAACGAAAACTTTTCAAGCTCAATACATCGATTTCTGCGAACTGGATTATAATTTATTTTAATAAGAAGTGAATCAAATTATTTCGAATAAAATAAATTAATAATGATATATTTTAACACGATATGCTAATATGTCCAATGTGCGTGAACTTTGAAGATGAGATACATATATTAGGAAAATGTAATGATTTAGGATATTGGAGACGTCAGTTATTACCGGAAATATTTCTAAATTCAAATCGGGAAAGATTGGCATGCTACGAGTTATTGGTAAATCCAGAAAATTGGATAAACCTCGGTAAATTTCTGGACAAAACGCGGAAAATAAGGACAACACTCATTCATGAATAAATATATGTTATCAAAATGCAATACCATTAATTATTAACAATTATATATAAATTAATTAGTGTATAATGCTATTGTGTTATTATTTAATTGTAATATTATTGTGTTTTCTTTATGTAATTGTAATGTTATAGTTTTTTTTGTTGTTTATTTTTCTTTACACTAGTACCAATTATTACTTTATTGTAACGGACTGTCAACAGCACGTACGGCTTACTGCCCGTGCGACCCATATTTGTAAATAATATTGTAAATATCTTACTTTTTGTCTAATAAAGTCCTACTACTACTACTACTACTACTACTAATTAAACATGCTGGCGACCGAATTTTAATAGGCAACTCGGCAAAAAAATGCATTCAGTAATTCACAATTTTATGAAAAAAATAGATTTTGTTCATACACTCGATGAACGTAGTAATCTTGCAGCTAGAACGTGGACTATTATATGGCTCCGAAAATTGGACTTTGACTAAAAACTAACTAATAAGATCTGCATAAATGAATTTCCAGAGACAAGTAGCTCAATATAAGATAAAATATAGGAAATATATTAAAAATCAGCTTAACATATGCAGCTTAACAGATAGAATCAAAGTACAGTCTACAAACAAAATTGGTTCGGCCACATTCAAAGAATGGATCAAGAACGTATAACAAAAAATTTATTGATATATGAGCGAGAGGGGTATAGATGTGTGGGACGGCCAAGAGCACATTGGACACATGAGTTTTTGCTTGAGACCGGAACGAACCTTTTTCAGTTCAATCCATGTAGAAGACGACGAATAATATTATAATACGAAACCTCCAGAGGAAAATGGAGTTAATTTAACTTTTCATTGTTTTACAGAACAATAATAATAAAGTTTTAAACCGAAAACTCTTCCCTGACTGGTAAATCAACGCATCATATTTCTCTGTGATCAACTTTTCGCTGAAACCACATCAAATTCAAAACTCATTTTATGCATATAAATTGATGTCTCATTTTATCCCATTTACTGTTAAATAAGTGCTGTGCATTATACACTGAAATGTATCCTTATAGAGGAAAAATAAGCCAAATCAAGCTGTTATTGTTATAACTTTCTTATTTGATTGAATAATATTAATATTAATGGGATTTCTATATTTTATATCCTCTTTAGAAACAATTAAAGGAAGGGTATTTAATAAATCCGCAAAAGATGAACTAAATCAAATTAATAAATATACTGCCGTCATTACTCCATTTTGATGATAATATTGAGAATTCCAAGGATGTCATTGAGGGTAGACCTATATGGGCGCTTCCCTAGTGGCAAATGTCTTAACCAGACGAGTATAGTTACGCTTATGTCCCTCTTTTCGGCAATAATGAAGGTGAATTACAATATTCCACTCATCATCTTAATATAATAGCCCAACGATTTAACATGGAAATATCAACAACAAAATCTAAAGTTATGGCCTTTCAAGGGAAATTCCCAGTAAGAAGTAAAATTTGTATTCAGAATTCAATATTAGAGCAAGTTAATTCATTTAAATACTTAGGATATAATCTAACTTATAATGAGGAATGTGATATATCCTTTAAAATACAAAACTATAATAAAGCTTTAAGAATTATCAACCATCAAAAGTGCAGAGACACACAAGAATGGAAATCTATAAAGTTCTCGCTAGACCCATAATCTGTTATGGCAGTGAAGCTTGGACCATCAAAACTCAGGATGACCGTCATATTACAGCCATGGAGATGAAATTTCTGCGACGAACTGCAGGTTATAGCCTTCTAGACCACCAAAGAAATTCAACAATAGCCAGAGAGTTAAACATCGTACCTATATCTGAATACCTCCAAGAATATAGAAACAATTGGCTAGCCCATATTCAGCGCATGGATCGTCACAGAATACCAAAACAAATTCTTCACTACATTCCTCGAGGCAGAAGATCTGTGGGTCGACCTTTTCGGAGATGGTGGGAGACCGTAACGGGCCACTGGGCCTAATACTTGAAAGGCAGATGATGATATGATGATGATTTCCCTACATACTAAATATATGGTCACACATAGAAATATATTATATAATAGAAATGGACAGCTAATGACAAATGAAGGAAATTTTGAAGAAGTGGCTAAATTCAAATATCTAGGAACAATAATTACAAATAGGAATGAGATGCACGAAGAAATTAAACATAGGCTCAATTCTGGAAATGCGTACTATTATGTAATGCAGGAACTCTTGATGTCCCAACTCCTTTCAACTCCTCTCCTGTATAACTAATGTAAGGCCCTAATGGTCTTCAAACATTATCTGGCCATCAAAATCATCAATGTCATATTCACCTTCTTTACAATGAATGTGAGAGTTAATGCATGTCTTAAATGATCCTATTGCCTAGAAATTTGTCCTGGTATTGAGCTGACCATTCATCAGGGAAGTCCATCCATGTCCAGTGTGGTAAAAAAAAATAAGCGTGTGATTCAGAGCTTCAAATCCTCTCTTGGCAGGTTGTGTCCTTGAAATGTCCTAGATGTGGAACACGTAAATATATCTACAATGGGAGAAGTTTAACTAAGAAAGATTGATAATTATAATTATTAAATAAATATATGAGAATTATAAAATATATTTTTACTTTGGAAGAATTTAATCTATTTTTCGCATTCCTTTCGAAATTCTAAATTCAACTAATCTTGGGGATTAAATATTATTAATATATGCTGATATTCTGTTCCATACAATAGACGCAAAATAAACTTCTTCTTCTTCTTCTTCCTTCCAAGTATTAGGCCAAGGCCTGTTACGATCCTATAGAAAATTTTCCTTCCAGCGTTTCATAGGACGGCCCAATGATCTTCTCCTCTTGGTATGTATAAACAGCTTTGGGGATCCGATTTAAACTCATTCTTTCAAGATGGTGTTTCCAATTTAGTTGGTACTGTTTAATATATTCCAAAATTGGCGTAGTCTTCAATTCTTTTAATATATCGGTTTTACTTTTCCGATCCCATCTGGCGTAACCCGATGTTCTGCGCATGAATCTCATTTCACAAGCCGTTATTCTGCTTTCATGTTGTCTTTTTAGTGTCCATGCTTCACTACCATAGGTCAACACTGGTCTAGCCAAAGTGTTATATAAACGTAATCTGGTGTTTTTTTTGTACAAGGGATGGTTTCATAACTTGATTAATAATTCCTAAACTTTTATTATAACTAGTAATTTTTTCAGGGATATCTTTTTCATCCCAGATAGAGAGATAATATCCGATTCCGATTGAGGGTCTTTCCACTTTTCAGCGGTTGCCCTTTTACCAGCCGGCTGCTGGCCCTTCACATCCACATGTGTCAATCACAGAGGTAGATGACCAACAGCCCGTGTAGGGGTGACATGTGGTTAGCATGTTGAGTCCCCTAGCCGTTATAGCTGGTTCCTCAACCTGGAGCCGCTACTTATTCTAGCTACCCAATTGCCTCACGATGCAGGGTGGGCACCGGTCCCATACTGGCCGAAATACCATGAGAAAATTTCTTCCCCCATGGAAACTCGAACCAGCGCAAGTCCCGTAGCTCTGCGCCAAGGCTTCCTACCTTAACCGCTCGGCTACGGCGCGGGACGCAAAATAAACTTAAGTATTCAAAACTCTTTTACAATTTTATTAAATAAAAATTAACGAAAAGTAATTATTTTAATTAATCATCTAAAAGAAATAAGAATCAGAAAAATATTGTAGTAGACTCTATGCCTAGCAGCCTTATTCATATGAGGAAAATAAATTTAAGATTGATGAATAGATAATATGATGTAATTTCCAATAATGTGGGTAGACGAAGATTTTTTACGAATAATTAGAACTTAATTATCGATCAAATATGATGTTTATCGAGCGATTTTGACGAAGATTAGTGTAATAGAGAGACAGATAGACATCTGATTGTGATCCAAAGCACTTTATATCAGTTAGGACTTTCAATTACGAACGAATGTAAACAAAACATTGTTTTTCAATCGCAATGACAGGGAAATTAAACGTAGGCTCAATTCTGGAAATGCATGCTATTATGTATTACAGGGTCTCATGTCGTCCCAACTTCTCTCAAAAACATTAAACATAAAATATATAAACTGTTATATTATATGGATGTGAAACATGCACTCTTACTTTAAGGGAGGAGAAAATATCACGGAAATATTCATATATATATATATATATATATATATTAATTAGTGTATAATGCTATTGTGTTATTATTTAATTGTAATATTAATGTTTTCTTTATGTAATTGTAATGTTAATGTTTTTCTAGTGTATAATGCTATTGTGTTATTACTTAATTGTAATATTATTGTGTTTTCTTTATATAATTGTAATGTTATTGCTGTTTTTGTTGTTTATTTTTCTTTACACTAGTATCAATTATTACTTTATTGTAACGGACTGTCAACAGCACGTACGGCTTACTGCCCGTGCGACCCATATTTGTAAATAATATTGTAAATATCTTACTTTTTGTCTAATAAAGTCCTACTACTACTACTACTACTACTACTATCTATATATATATATATATATATATATACAATAAATTATATTTTACTTGCTAATACATGGCGTGCGCTGCAACGCCTAAATAAATGAAAAATGTTTTTTCTTAATTTTAATTTCAGGTGAAATCCTACATCTAGTGGTTTGTAGTTTGAATTTATAAAATCTAATATATAAAAATGAATGTCGTTTGTTTGTTCGTACTTTATGCGCGGCCATACCGTTGATCCGATTGTGATGGGGCTTTTTGCAAAATGTTCAGGAGACACCCGGAATGAACATAGGCTATAAGAGAGTTGTGATACTTAACTCCCACACCCTTAAAAATCGCCCTTTTTAGCGGAGAACGTAAAAAAAGTAGCTCTTTGGGCGTTGTAATGGCTTACGCTGCCTAAACCATAATAAATACACAAAATTAATGTACAAAGAAATGAATATCTCAAAAAGCTCTACAAAAAAGTCCCAGACAGCATATGTTTATCTCTTACGGATAACTCACAATAACCATTTTCCTCTTTCATTGATGCCAAGAAAATCGAGAAAAGTACGTAGATTCCTGTGCAAGCATAGCAGCACATGGCGGGTATTCTTTTACGGATAACTCATAAAAACGAATTTTGTCTTTTAGCTCATTTATGCCAAGAATATCGAGATAAGTAGATTCCCGGGCAACAGCGGGTAATCAGTACGGGGAATCTTAAAATAATTACGATATACATTTATAATTATTTTTCATTTTACTTATTCAACTAATCATTAGAAGTACATTAATTTTCATTTTTCAGCTCATTTATGCCAAGAATATCGCGATTAGTAGATTCCTGGAAAACGCTGGGTAAACAGCACGAGGTATATAAAAATAATTATGATATAAATTATACTTCCCACTTATTTAACTAAACATAAACCAATTCATTTTCGTATTTCGGCTCATTTATTTCAAGAAGATCGGGATAAGTATATTCCCGGGCAACGCCGGATAATCAGCTCCGGGTATCTAAAAAAAATATAAATTATAATTATTTTTCCTTTTACGTATTCAACTAAATAAAAAAACACACTAATTTTCATTTATTTAGGCATAGCAGCACACGCCGGATTTTATCTAGTACCTCATATAAATTCGTTCAAAACGGAAAAATGGACAAAATGTGTACGCACTGCAATTAAATTTAAAGAACTATTTATCTCATGCCCCAAATGGGAGTCATTTCAATATTTTTTATTTACAACTAATCACGGTTTCTTTAACCCAGATTTTATCAGTTTAATATTATCAATGTAAAATCAAGCTCCTCCTTTCTAACAATCTGAATAGGTCATATCATTATTTCACAATGAAACCATGTGGTTACCAGATTGTGTATATAATGCAGGAATGTAAACACACATTGCTTGCGGGAGATAATATAAAACGTTTGTAGCAATTGATTATACCACAAAAAAACAGAAACCACTGCTTGCACTTCTTAAACGAATTATTTCCCAGGAAATGACGTTGCAGAAAAATATAATTGACATATTTACATCATAGGACATCAGAAATTAATTAATACCTATAATGCTAGTTATAAATTTGTCCACTAGGGTGCATTCTTACAATATTGGGATCCTTTAACAATAAATATTATCTGGTTGCAGTGATGAACAAATGAAGCAAATTAAGCATACCAATCTTTTCTCGTTTGTTTTTAAATATCGCCGTTTATAGTAAGTATATAAATATTTTAAAATAAATGTATATAAATAATGATTTGCGAGTAAACAGCTTGATGTTTTTCGTTAAATAGTCCTAAAAAATACCACTCTTGATTTCCAAATTCCCTAGATAAGTATAAAATCACTCGTGGCATTACTTATGATAAATTAATATATCCGGAGAAAAACCTAGTCAGGTGAATTTCTGTAGGGGCTTGAACTCATAACCTTCTGAATACGTGTCTCAAACGCTAGTGCCCCTAATCTCACTCGATGAGGGAGAAATAAAAACAGCATGAAATGCATTTCTGAGAGAAACAAGATTTCAGCTCAGATTTTCTTAGGAAATTGAGTCAATGAAACGTGTTTAAAAAATTGGTGAAAAATGCATAGAGGCCTACATGAAAATAACTACATACCAAGTTATACAAGTTCTTCTTTTGAGTAAAAATGTGTTTCCTACCAGGAAATTGAGTTTCTCAAGTTCTCTGATAAGATGAAGTTCACATTTTCTGAAAGGAATTTAGGTAAATAAGATAAAACTTCCTTCAGCGACAACACAATAAGATTGGTGTTATTTTCATAAATATCTGCTCTAGTGGAGGGTCTACATTCATCCATTTCTCTTAAGTAATGCCACGAGTGATTTTCAAATTATCGATAAATTCACGACTCACGAAGTGAGGAGTGAATTTATCTAGAGAATTTGGAAATTAAGAGTGACATTTGTTAGGACTATTTAACGAATAAAATTATGCTGTTTTCTCACAAATCATTATTTAAATATAGTCATTTTAAAATATGTATGTATTTAATGTAAACGGCTATGTTTGAAAACAAATGAGAAACGATTGATACGCTTCATTTGCTTATTTTGTTTATCACTGCAACCAGATCATATTATTTATTGCCAAAGGAACACAACATTGTAAGAATGCACTCTAGTGGAGAAAAAATGAAACACATAAAACTGCATATTAATTCATTTCTTATGTCCTATGATGTAAATATGACTATTATATTTTTCTAGAATGTTACCTGGGAAAAAATACATTTAAGAAAGTGCAAACATTGGTTTCTTTTTTTGGTGGTGTAATCAATTGCTACAAATGTTTTTATATTAACTCCTGCATGCGCTATGTGTTTAGATTCATGCACTATATATATAATCTGGTAACCGTATTTCTTGTGGAGTCAGTCACTGCAAAATAATCGTAAGACCTATTTAGAATGTTAAAAAGGAGGTGCTTTCTTTATTATTATGAACTTTAGTTGGTATATTCTAGGCGAAACACGACTGTGATTGGTTGTAAATAAAAAATAATTGATTCGTGATTGGTCACTGATTCCCATTTGGGGCATGAGTTAAATAGTCATGTTAAATACTTAATAAATTGTAAACATCAATAAAACTAAAAATATAGTCACACACGGAAATACATTATCTAATTGAAATAAAAATTTAATGACAAATGAGGGAAATTTTGAAGAAGTGGCTGAATTCAAATAACTAGTAAAGTAAAGTAATCCCACTACAGGCCCTGTATTACCTAAAAGGGTTAATAATAGATGTCCTGCAATTATATTGGCTGCTAGTCGAGCCTCAGAAGGCCCTTGGGGTAGTAGGAGGTTAAGGCTCTCACGTTTCTGGACAATCGGCAATTGATGTCAGCCGGGTTGTCAGCCCTGCGTGACGGCCACCTTTACCCCCAGAACAAACGTCTGGTACTCATTTTTGTTAGGGGCTGAGTCGACCCCAGGACCATACTGTCGCCAGAGGGTTTGGGCTAGTTTAAAAATACTGACACCACCGGGACTCGAACCCTCGACCTTCCAGCTTATAGCACAGTACCTTAATCACTACGGTACGATATGTCCACAATCAAATTACTACGACCAAAAATTTCAAACAAAAATGAGGTAAAGAAAGGAATTAAACATAGGCTCAATTCTAGAAATGCATACTGTTATGCATTACAGGGTCGTTGTAACTTACCTCAAAAAATGTTAAACTGAAAATATATAAGCTGTTATTCTCCCAGTTACATTATATGGATGTCAAACTGTAAGGGAGGTGAAAACATTTGCGAGTATTTGAGAATAAGTTCTCAGGAACATTTTTGGCCAAAGGTAGATCAACAGACAGCGAATAAACTACATCAAATTAAGCTACATTACCTTTATAAGAAACGAGATATAATAAGAGCAGATAAATCTTGTAGACTGTGATGGGCAGGTCATGTGGCACGAATGGGGATTGAAAGAAGGTGTTGGAAACTTAGTATATGAAATACAGAATTAAAACGCTCTGTAGGTAGAACCAATAATGAGGTCGGACATTAACCATAATTTGAGGAGGTAGATTATACAGAGGATGATTGGAAAATATTAGCTCAGGATATAGATTTATGGAGAGCTTATGTCCGCTCGGCTATGAACCACTGGGTTCGATAATGCCAGTGTGTTAGTTAGTACTCAACTTTTATCAGATTCATGATGTGTTCCGTTGAGGTTTATTCAAAATTAAAATAAAATTATGGAATATTCACCTGAAAGGTCCGACTCCTCAACTTAATTATTTATTTAACTGTAGCGCTTTCGAGACTTGTCCCATCATCGGCAGGATTCAAAACTGGTGTTTCACTGAAGATCTGGTAGAGGGGGTTACAAGTATTAGGTTCGTTTTCGTTTATCAGGCTGTCGTTGTTGTGAGCTGCTTTCATGATTTCCATCTCTTCGAGTACGTTTATCTTCGCTGCATTATTTTCTCTGTGTATAACTAAACTAGAAAAATAATCTGACAACATCAACAAAACATGGATAACACTTATATAAACAGGAAAAGAAACGACAAAATTAGCCAATACACTAAAAAAGTCGATAAAAACATAAAAATAGCACACAGAACCAATAACAAATTAAATAACATAATAAACAATAACATTGAAGAAAATAACATTTTCAACAGCAAAGGAGTTTATAAATTTACGTGTAAGGACTGCAACAAATTTTCTATAGGAAGAACAAACAGGAGTTTTAACATCAGATTCAAAGAACATTTTCGAGACTTCATTCACGCAGAAGGAAAATCAAGCTATGCAAAACACGTTATCCAAGAAGGACATCGCATGTTAAATATTAAAAACACCCTAACAGTAATGCACAGAGAATATAATCCAGCGAAGATAAACGTACTCGAAGAGATGGAAATCATGAAAGCAGCTCACAACAACGACAACCTGATAAACGAAAACGAACTAATACATGTAACCCCCTCTACTAGTTAGTACTGCTATTTTATTTGTCTATATGTCTATCAGAGATCATGGTACACGCCGTATCGTTGTGGTTAAGGCAATACGCCACAACCGTGGGGTGCTCTATATCAATTAATATATTTGATAATAAACAGATATTGAGTAAAGTCTCTAAGAACAAAACGTAAAATACATAAAAAGCACCCCACGCTTTTGATGGTAAAATTATTTTTTTAGATAACTCTAGTTTTATTCTAGATGTGTTGGAGATGATTTTATTTTGTTGACGATTTAAATTTTATCCCAAGCGTGTTACTTACCTACTTACTCACTGGCACTATCGAACCCGTAGGTTCATGGCTGCGCGGACATAAGCCTTCCATACATCCCTATCCTGAGCTAATGCTTTCCAATCATTCCCTGTATAATCTACTTCCCTCAAATCATAGTTAATGTTATTCTCCCATCTCATTCTTGGTCTACCAACTGGGCGTTTTCCCTCTACAAGAAGCTTCCATGCAAGTCTTTCATTCCCCATACGTGCAACATGTCCTGCCCATCGCAGAATACGAGACTTAACTGTTCTTATTATATCTGGTTTCCTATAAAGACCATGTAGTTCATTGTTATGTAGTCTTCTCCATTCACCTGTCTGTTCATCTCTCTTTGGTCCAAAAATTTTCCTAAATACTTTATTCTCAAATACTTGTAATTTCCTTTCCTCCCTTAAAGTAAGAGTCCATGTTTCGCACCCATATAATATAACTGGTAGAATAATAGTTTTATATATTTTCAGTTTAACGTTTCTTGAAAGGAGTTGGGACATCAAGAGTCTCTGTAATGCATATAGCACGCATTTCCAGAATTGAGCCTATGTTTAATTTCTTTGTGCATCTAATTCCTATTTGTGATTATTGTTCCTAGGTATCTGAATTCAGCCACTTCCTCAAAATTTCCCTCATTTGTCATTAGCTGTCCATTTCCATTATATAATGTATTTCTACGTGTGACCATATATGTAGTTTTATTGATATTTACTTCCAGTCCTAAGTTCTTAGTGTTACTCAATAGTGTGTGCGTGTTGTCCTTTAGTATCTCCTCACTATGAGATCCAACAATACTACATCATCAGCATAAACTAACAATTTATTAATACCATTCAGTTGTAAGCCTTCCTCATTCTCTAAAGATTTAATGGCATGCTCTAGTACAAAATTAAATAGTAGAGGAGATAGTGCATCTCATTGCTTCAACCCATTCTGGATTTTAAAAGTGTCCGAAAACTCTTTGCCTACACGCACCCTACTCTTTGTGCCATTTAGACACATTCGTATAAGTCTAACTAACTTTTTAGGAATTCCGAACTCCAGCAGGATACTATATAACTTCTCCCTCTTAATTGAATCATATGCTTTTTTGAAGTCTACATATAGTTGATGTACAGTACCATTATATTCCCATTTCGTTTCTAAAATCTGTCTTATACTAAAAATCTGATCTGTTGTAGACCTGTTTCTTCTAAATGCACATTGATGATCTCCTAGAATGTCATCAAAATAGGGAGTAAGTCTGCTTACTAATATATTTGTTAGAATTTTGTACGAAGTTGAAAGTAATGGGATGCCCCTGTAGTTGTTGCAATCAGTTTTATCTCCTTTCTTATAAATTGGTATGATAATTGAGTCCTTCCATTCATCTGGAAGAGCTTATTTTCCCAAGAGTGTTGGAAATTAAAATTATTTTTAATTTTTTAGTTCGGTTTTCTAATAAAGCGTGTTGTTTTAGTTTTTTAAACTATTATTTATTTTTATACGGTAGGTGTTATGGAAACAATAAAACAATTGGAAAACCGGGGTCTAGAAATCCACCCACTGAGACATTTAACAGCCAACTAAAGTATTACTAGGACGTTTATGTCAATTCTACTTTAGGGCTTTATACCCAGGCTTAAGGATCTTCTACGAACCTGACAATCTTCAGATTTGGGACTCACGGCTTAAGTTCCTCCCGGAGGACTTGTCACTTGAATTTTTCCGTCCTAAATAATTAATCGACTCCGGCTGGGTTTGAACCCGCGTCCCTCAGAACTAGAGGCTAGAAGCAGAACCACTAGTCCACCGCGGCCTAACTTACTAAGAGTATAACAAAAATTATCAATAGGAGAAAAGAAAATCCAAGCAGCCGAGATGAAATTTTTAAGAAGAGTAAAAGGCTGCACTAGAATGGACCAGATAAGAAACGAGGATATCCGTGAAGAACTGCAGATCTACTCCATAAAAGAAAATATATTTAACAACAAGATACAGTGGAAAGAACATGTAGAAAGAATGAAAGACAGTGTATTACCAAATAAAATCTTCCATTATTTTTCAAGAGGAAAAAGATATGTCGGACGTCCTCGGAAGAGATGGCCTTAGATCTATTAGTGAAGACGGAACAGGCAACTCTTGCCTAAACCAGGAAGTGAAGAAGAAGAAGAAGATCAATAGGAGAAGGAAAAGTGCAAGATGACAAGATGGAATATGTAAACAAAACACTATATTTAAGATAAAATAAGTTAAAATATACCTTCTTAGGTAAGATCCGTCGTCCTCAACTTATAAAATATGTATTCTTTATGCCTGTAAGCCTTTCAGAACATCCGTTCCATCTTCAGCAGGTTCTTGTTCGCTACAATATCTAGTATGGTATTTGATGCTGCTGGTCCTAATGTGGTGTTGTCGTGATGGAACGGATGTTCTGAAAGGCTTACATGCATAAATAATACATATTTTATAAGTTGAGGACAACGGTTCTTACCTAAGAAGGTATATTTTATTTTATGACTCTCCACCTCAACGGTTTTAACAATGAATTTTATTAGTATTGACTATATTTAAGAAAGAAAGAAAAACACTACAAACTTTATTTCGTTATTTCAGAGAAAAGAATTTAAAAATAAAATCAGAGGGAAAAGAATGCTGGTGTTAAATTCGAAGTTGTAACAAAATTGATTTCTCTTCTAAGTCTTTGCCTCATCATAGATTGCATGTTCTGTTTGCTCGCTGAAACACTGCACAAAGCTAAGAGAGACTAAAATCACAAGCATAGAAAGAAGAACAAAGTAAATGTAATTTGAAGAGAACACAAATGAAACGCAAGGGATGTTATTTTTTTTCAGAGAGACCGCTGTGGAGCTGAGAGTTTAGGAGGTGTTAAGAAAACATATGAATTTAACGGAACAGGAGTTTTACAGACAACTCTTACCGGATTAGTATTGAAGCTTCCCATCTGGTATAATCCAAATCTTACTCCATGCCTGATAGTTTGTTTCGAATCTCTAGTAGTATTTATCACTGTACACCAACTGTACGTAGACTTCAATTATGAGGGAGAAGTTATATAGAATCCCTCTGGAGTTCGGAATTCCTAAAAACTTAGTTGGACTTATAGAATGTGTCAAAATGGCACAAAGAGTAGGGTGCATGTAGGCAAAGAGTAGGGTGCGTGTGTACGTTTTTCGGATACTTTTGAAATCCACAATGGGTTGAAGCAAGGAGACGCACTATCTCCTCTACTATTTAATTTTTGTACTAGAGCATGCTATCCAATCTTTAGAGGATGGTGAAGGTCTACAACTCAATGGTATTAATAACCTGTCAGTTTATGCTGATGATGTAGTATTATTGGGCAATAGCGAAGATATACTAAAGGCCAACATTCACACAAACTATTGAGTAACACTAAGAAATTGGGACTGGAAGTAAATATCAATAAAACTAAATAGGCCTATATGGTCACACATAGAAATATATATAATGGAAATGGACAGCTAATGACATGTGAGAGAAATGTTGAGCAAGTAGCTGAATTCAAATACCCAGGAACAATAATCACAAATAGGAATGAGATGCACAAAGAAATTAAACATAGGCTCAATTCTGGAAATGCGTGCTGTTATGCATTAGAGGGACTCTTGTCGTCCCAACTCCTTTCAAAAAAGTTAAACTGAAAATATATAAAACTATTATTCCACCAGTTATATTATATGGATGCGAAACATGGACTGTTACTTTAAAGGAAGAATGGAGATTACGAGTATTTGACAATAAAGTTCTTAATAAAATGTTTGGACCAAAGAAAGATGAACAGACAGGTGAATGGAGAAGAATACATAACAGTGAACTACATGGTCTTTATAGCAAATCAGATATAATAAGAATAGTTAAGTCTCGTAGACTTCGATGACCAGGACATGTGGCACAAATGGGGAATGAAAGACGTGCTTAGAAGTTTCTTGTAGGAAAACCAGAGGGAAAACGCCCAGATGGTAGACCTAGTATGAGGTGGGAAAATAATATTAACAGTGATTTGCGGTAAGTAGATTATACAGAGAATGATTGGAAAACATTAGCTCAGGACAGGGATGTATGGAGAGCTTATGTCCTAGCGGCCATAAACCTACGGGTTCGATAGTGCCAGTGAGTTAGTTAGTTAGTTAGTTAGTATGTGTGTTAAAGTATTAGTAGTAATAGTCGTGGTCACTCCTCTGGGAAGCATAGGACCTTTATAAAAGTTCGCCAACGAAGTCTGTTGTTTGCCAATACCTTAATTTCATTCCAACTCATCCCTGCCTTGAGCTCATCCCTGGTGGTATTACTCCATGTTGCCCTAGGTCTTCCTCTTCGCCTTCTCAATCATTGGGGGTTCCAATCAAATGTCATTTTTGTGATGTTAATGCCCAACCGATATCTATTTTCTAAATTTGATTTCTTTACAAACCATACTAATTTAGTTTCACTTTTTTGTATTGATGTCATTGAGTGGCCCGGGTTCAGCGGTCCGCCTCATAGTGACATCTAGAAACCAAGCTATTACTAGGATGGGAACGTTCCGTAAACTTTGTACAGGCTTTTGGTTCTTTCGCGAGTCTGAAACACACGTCTTCAAGTCTCTCCCGGAGTACTTGCTCCTTGGAATTTTCCATCCTAAAAAATCCATCGGCCGGGTATGAACACGCGACCCTCTGGATTAGAGCAAGACACATATCTACCAGACCACTGCATTTCACTAAATCCCTACAGATTCTTTTACAAATTCTTAAATAATATTTAGAATAATTTATTAAACCAATTTTAAATATTTTTATAAGTTATAAATATCAGGCTTCAGTGAGTGTGTGTGTGTGTGTGTGTGAGTGTATGTGTGTGTGCGTGCGTGTGTGTGTGTGAGAGAGAGAGAGAGAGAGAGAGGGAGAGAGAGAGAGAGAGAGAGAGAGAGAGAGAGAGAGAGAGAGAGAAGATAAGAACATAAAATAGGGAAACACAAGAAAGAGAAATCAGAAGGAATAAAAGAGAGAAGAACAGAAAAAGAAGGTAAAGATAAATAAAAAACTAAGGAAAAGAGAAGAAAAGGGAGGAACGAAAGAAGGTAAAGAAAAGGAAATTAAAAGAGAGGGAGAGAAAAGGAAAAGTAACAACGACAAATAAACAGAGAGACAGAAATAAAAAAAAAGTCAGACAAGGACAAAGAAAGTAAAGTAAAAATAGGTAGATAGATTGATGGAAAGAAAAGCAGAAACGACAAAGGAAGTATAGAGATGAAATGAGAAAATAAAATAAAAAGAATAAAGATGCAAAGGCAGAGGAGAGAAAGAAATAGAAACAGTAGAGGGAGAAGATAGACAGATTGATAGAGGAATGACAGAAACGACAAAATAAATAAAGAGATGAAATGAGGAAATAAAATAAAAATAATAAATATGGAAAGACAAAGGACAAAATTAAATAGAAACTGTAGAGGGAGATGATGACAGATTGATGGAGGAAAGACAGAAACGAGAAAGGAAATAGATAAACTGAGAAAATAACATAAAAAGAATAAAGATGGAAAAACAGAGGAGAGAAAGAAATAGAAACAGGAGAAGTATGATCGAGGGGAAGAAAAATAGTTAAGCCATGAATTTTTCCGCACAAGACAGAAGATTTGAGAAATGAAGCTAGTTTCAACTTCAGGTCTATTCGTTCTTTTCGGACGGGTCTAAAAAAGAAAATGGGAAAGGATTTTTTCTACAGTGGGGTGAGATGAAGAATCTCTTCTCTGTGCAGCTGCCAATGATTGGTGCAGAGGGCCAACTGTCGATTACTTGAAACCTTGATTAAAGAACAGAACTCCAAGAATTTCGTTGTCTCAAATATTTGTGAGGCAATACTGTTTCCATCCAACCACAATTTTAAAATTATTATTATTAAAAACATTAGAAGTTTTTACTTCCAGAATTTTTAATATTTTACCATTTCGTTCTTGACTGGTGACTGCATAATTTAATAGCCGCCTACAACAATTCTCTAACTTCGTTCTTTTTTATGTTTTTCTTTTACTATAAAGAGTGTTCATGATGGTAGATTCATCTGTATCGATACTGGATATAAAAAAAGAGGAAAATTTGCTTCATAAATCTAGGAATGAGGCAGGGATGTAGACTCTACTACATTATTTCACATTTATGCAGAATAAATTATTACTGAATTGAATCTATTTGCTTTCAGAGGAATAAAAATCGTGAGAGATTATTTTTTGCACGATAGTGCGCTTTGTCATACTTACCAGCAATGGCGACCATTATTGAAAGTTCGACTTCCTACATTTCGGGGTTGCGAACCTAAACAACTATACTGTAATATTACATTTACACCCATGTGCGGGAAGTAAAACCACTGCCCTCTATGTATACTACATACAATGTATATACAGAAAATATCCAAAAGGTAGTGGTTTTACTTCCCGTACATGGGTGTAAATGTAATATTACAGTATAGTTATTTAGGTTGGCAACCCCGAAATGTAGGAAGTTGAACTTTCAATATGGTCGCCATTGCTGTAAGTACGACAAAGCGAACTATCAGGAAAAAAATAATTTCTCACGATTTTTATTCCTCTGAAAGCAAATAGATTCAATTCAGTAATAATTTATTCTGCGTTTTGAATGAACTTTATTTGAAACAATATAAAACAAGGCCATTGTTTTTTATTTACAAAAGAGTTGGAAGAGCCAGTGTTTTATACACTTTTAGTCTTGAATGTTTTTGGACTAACTGTGGCTTGAAGATAGAATTTATTATCCCTAAAATTCTTTAAAATTTTAATATTTTTGCATGTACATCCTTTTCTTCTTCATATGAGATGTTGCATCCTAGATATGTAAAATTATTCACCTGTTCCAAGATTTTATTGTCAAGTTCAATTTTAACTTCTAATAGGATCTACACCTTGAAATGCCATAATTTTGGTTTTTTTTCTGTAGATATCTTCAATCCATATTCTTCCGTAATTTTAAGTTCATTCAGACTATATCTTCATAAATGCTAATATAAATTTTGCAGCGCACAGCTAAGCGCCAAATGTTCCCCCTCTTAGAATGTTGATGCATAACAAAGGAAATAACTTGCAATATCCAGTATTGTTACTTTGAGGCAACAATAAATAGTGAAGTTTGAATTAAAGTTTATACTGTTAATCTTCTAATAACTACTCATTGGCACTATCGAACCCGTAGGTTCATGGCCGCGCGGACATAAGCTCTTCATACATACCTATCATGAGCTAATGTTTTCCAATCATCCCCTGCATAATCTACTTCTCTCAAATCATGGATAATTTTATTCTCCCACCTCATTTTTGATCTAACAACTGGGCCTTTTCCCTCTGGTTTCCCAGAAACTTCCATGCAAGTCTTTCATTTCCCATACGTGCCACGTGTCCTGCCCATCGCAATCTACGAGACTTAACTGTTCTTAATATATCTGGCTTCTTATACATATGTAGCTCACTATTATGTAGTTTTCTCCATTCACCTGTCTGTTAATCTCTTTTTGACCCAAAAATTTTCCTATAAGAAATTAAACATAGGCTCAATTCTGGAAATGCATGCTATTATGCATTGCAGAGACTCTTGATGTCCCAACTCCTTTCAAAAAACGTTAAGCTGAAAATATATAAAACTATTATTCTACCAGTTATATTATATGGGTGCGAAACATGGACTCTTACTTTAAGAGAGGAAAGGAGATTACAAGTATTTGAGAATAAAGTACTTAGGAAAATTGTTGGACCAAAGATAGATGAACAGACAGGTGAATGGAGAAGACTACATAACAATGAACTACATGGTCTTTATAGGAAACCAGATATAATAAGAACAGTTAAGTCTCGTAAACTGCGATGGGCAGGACATGTTGCACGTATGGGGAATGAAAGACGTGCCTGGAAGCTTCTTGTAGGAAAGCCAGAGGGAGAACGCCCAGTTGGTAGACCAAGAATGAGGTGGGAGAATAACATTAACTATGATTTGAGGGAAGTAGATTATACAGGGAATGATTGGAAAGCATTAGCTCAGGATAGGGATGTATGGAGAGCTTATGTCCGTGCGTCCATGAACCTACGGGTTCGATAGTGCCAGTGAGTAAGTAAGTAAGTAAGTAAGTACATAGAAATAGAAATCCTGGTGATTATAACCCGAGCGCACTTTAGGGTATATTTCTCGAAACTTACATAATGGCGCGTGGTCGGTTGATGCATAACGCCGTCCAAATGTATTTTAGTAAATTGTATCAAACAAAAAAATTATAAAATATTTAGCTGGAAGTCTGTAAAGTGTCCACTAGAAATAAACTGTTTGAAACAAATTTGTGAAGGACCTCAGCCACATACAGTTGTGATCCATTTTTTGTCTCTCTCTCTCTCTCTCTCTCTCTCTCTCTCTCTCTCTCTCTTCCCCTCCTCTTTTATTTATTATAGCATTCAGCAGGGGTGCTATCGATTGGTAGATGATTAATTGCACGCTGCCCCTTTCCCTATTTGTCTGTCGGTAACGACAACGGCCGTGTATTTCACCCACACAACAAAAAAATGTGAGAGGTTCTGGAAAATGAATGAGGGGATGCAGAGATAATATAAACAATAGGAAAAGAAGGCAAAACAAAAAAAAACTCGAAGTAACCTACATCTGGAGTTAGCCAATTGGATGAGCCGACGGAGGAGGACGTGCCTAGAATGTCTACCGACATTAAAAATTGAGTGTTGGGAGGGGTTAGTACTCCCGGGTGGAGAAGCAACTGATAACCCTCTTGTGTCTGCTCCGGAATGGATCACGGGTGTTCTTTCAGACTCCAGGACGCCCCACCGGATTAAATCTAAGCAGAAAAACTTCATTTGAATCTAGTTTAAAAAAGCTAATAAATTATTCAAATAATTAACTAATTCTCTGGAAGTATCGATCACGGAGGACATGGCCGCGCGGATATAAGCTCTCCATACATCCCTATTCTGAGATAATTATATCCAACCATCTCATAAATAATTTATCTCCCTGACATGTTATTATGCATTACAGGGTCTCTTGTCGACTAAATTTCACTGAAAAAAACGCTATCATATCTGAAGAAGGTGCAAAGTACCGAAACAGCTGTAACTAATTTATATTTTAATAAATATGAAGATCACACAAAACTTTAAGTTTTATCTTCATTTAATTAAATAATATACTAAACTGTTATTCTCCCAATTACATTATTTATAAGCGTGCGAAACATCGACTCTTACTTTAAGGGAGGAGAAAATATTTCGAGTAGCCGAGCGGTTAAGGTAGGAAGCCTTGGCGCAGAGCTACGGGACTTGCGCTGGTTCGAGTCTCCTTGGGGGAAGAACTTTTCTCATGGTATTTCGGCCAGTATGGGACCGGTGCTCACCCAGCATCGTGAGGCAATTGGGTAGCTACAATAAGTAGCGGCTCCAGGTTGAGGAACCAGCTATAACGGCTGGGGGACTCGACATGCTAACCACATATCACCCCTACACTGGCTGCTGATCATCTACCTCTGTTTTTATTATTGATTTCGTACATCTCAATGATGGATAAATCATATTTGAAGAGAAAAATTATACGCTCAGACCGGGACTTGAACCCGGGACCCTTGGTTCTCTAGACCAAGTGCTCTACCAACTGAGCTACCTGAGCAAGTACCGATCTAAACGCAAATCTTTCTCTATATACATTGTAATTCCCAACCACCAAATGCTGTGAAGCCATGCTTCTATCTTGCAAATGGCGGCTCCTTTATTAAGAAGACATATTTGGGAATTATACATTACAGCCAGTACGGCTTTTTCCAAGTTTTTATTATTGATTTCGTACATCTCAATGATGGATAAATCATATTTGAAGAGAAAAATTATACGCTCAGACCGGGACTTGAACCCGGGACCCTTGGTTCTCTAGACCAAGTGCTCTACCAACTGAGCTACTTGAGCAAGTACCGATCTAAACGCAAATCTTTCTCTATATACATTGTAATTCCCATCCACCAAATGCTACCTCTGTGATTGACACATGTGGATGTGAAGGGCCAGCAGCCGGCTGGTAAAAGGGCAACCGCTGAAAAGTGGAAAGACCCTCAATCGGAATCGGAGAAAAATTTTAGCATCAAAGAGAGATGAACAGTCAGGTGAATGGAGAACACTTCGTAACAGTGAACTACATGGTCTTTATAGGAAGCCAGATATAATAAGAACAGTTAAGTCTCGTAGACTGCGAAGAGCAGGACATGTGACACGAATGGGGAATGAAAGACTTGCATGGAAGCTTCTTGTAGGAAAATCAGAGGGAAAGTGTCCAGTTGGTAGACCAAGATTGCGGTTGAAGAATGATATTAACCAAGATTTAAGGTAAGTAGATTATACAGGGGATGATTATAAAACATTAGCTCAGGATAGGGAAGTGTGGAGAGCTCATGTACGCAGCGGTCATGAACCTACGGCTTCGAGAGTGCCAATGAGGTAGTTTTCAAAGCATGGTTACTATTATTATTCTACTTCAATTTTAGTCTACCTACTGGCTGCTTATCAGTGGCTTTCTTTCGAGAACTTTCCATACTCAACTTTCTTTTTCTATTCATGCTACATGATCTGCCCATTTAGACTTAATTGTTCTTATTATATCTGGCCTCCCATGGAGATCAGGTAACTCACTATTATATAATTTTCTACATTGAACTGTCAATCCGTCTCTCTCTGATCCAAACATTTTCATAGGCACTTTATTCTCAAAAATTTTTAATCTATTATTTTCTCAACACTTTTTAATTTCATATTAAAGCACCGTTGAGGTTATGTAATAAGATGTTAATTATATTTTTTTACCTGGTAAGTCAGTCGTCCTCAACTAAATTATTAAACTTCCAGTTTCAGTTAAAACGCAGAAGATGAAACTTTTTTTCGAAAGGCCTCTATATTGGAATAAGTTGAAGAAGTTTAATAATCTAGTTGAGGACGACTTATTTACCAAGTAAAAAAAAATTAGAATTAACATTCTGTTATTTTCTCTTAAAATAAGAATCTACCTTTCGTAACCATTTAATGTAACTCCTCTTGAATATCCTGTTCTTCGTGTACATTTAATAACTGCTTAAATTAATTTTTCTAACTCTTTAATCTACTCCTTCAATCTGCACTTTCATTCCTAATCATATATCTTCTTTTCTATCGTAAATTATTTGATGCAGGTTCTCTAATTTTCCTTTTTTTCTGCATTAGTTTCGAGAACATTAAAATTTTCCCTAAAATACTATCTCTTTTTACCTTTTAAAAATCTACTGGTTTCCTGTCTGATGTTACCCAATTGTTTTAAATTTACTTAATTTGTAATCAGTTCAATATTGCATGCTTCCTTTCCTTTACACATTGGCATTTCCCTCATCAAACCATTTATATTTTTGTTGCTTTCAAATAACATATGTTTTCTGTTGCTGATAATTTAATACTATCTCCTATTAGTCTGTATTTGAGTATAAAGTACTTAGGAACATTTTTCGACCAGAGAGAGATGAACAGACAGGTGAATGGAGAAGACTACATAACAATGAACTACATGGTCTTTTTAGGAAGCCAGATATAATAAGAACAGTTAAGTCTCGTAGACTGCGATGGGCAGGACATGTTTCGCGTATGGGGAATGAAAGACGTACATGGAAACTTCTTGTAGGAAAGCCAGAAGGAAAACGCCCAGTTGGTACCAAGAATGAGGTGGGAGAACAACATTAACTATGATTTGAGGGAAGTAGATTATAAGGGAATGATTGGAAAGCATTAGCTCAGGATAGGGATGTATGGAGAGCTTATGTCCGCGCGGCCATGAAACTACGGGTTCGATAGTGCCAGTGAGTAAGTAATTGTTGCAGATTTTTTTTAAAAGTATATATATATATATATATATATATATATTATAAATATCCCGACTCAACCATTCTTTTTTCTTTTCATATCATATTTGCCTTCATTGCCAAATGTCAAAAATATATTTATAATATCTATATATACAAGCATTACTGCTATAAAGTAAATATTCTCTTTAATAATTTGCTTAACTGTTAGGTTAGCCGCTAGATGGTAGTTGAATGATATTTCCGCTACCTCTTGTGTGAATTGAGAATACTACATGTATAAGAAAATTGTATGTTTGTCTTGGAATTCTTGGGTAGCTCAGTTGGTTAGAGCGCTAAAGGTACAGACTTTAGAGACTCGAGTTCAAATCCCGACTCAAGCATTCTTTTTTCTTTTCATATCATATTTGCCTTCATTGCCAAATGTCAAAAATATATTTATAATATCTATATATACAAGCGTTACTGCTATAAAGTAAATATTCTCTTTAATAATTTGCTTAACTGTTAGGTTAGCCGCTAGATGGTAGTTGAATGATATTTCCGCTACCTCTTGTGTGAATTGAGAATACTACATGTATAAGAAAATTGTATGTTTGTCTTGGAATTCTTGGGTAGCTCAGTTGGTTAGAGCGCTAAAGGTACAGACTTTAGAGACTCGAGTTCAAATCCGGACTCAAGCATTCTTTTTTCTTTTCATATCATATATATATATATATGTATATATATATGTATATATATATATATATATTATTTTATATAATGTTGAGTGATTCCGGGTTATGTGGCCGTGGTCCATAGTTGGTGTTGATACCAGACGTTTCGCCCTCAACTGCGGAGGGCATCTTCAGTGGCGAGTGCTTCTATGCGTGTTTCCTGGTCGGAAGATCTACTTCTAAGTAGATCTTCCGACCAGGAAACACGCATAGAAGCACTCGCCACTGAAGATGCCCTCCGCAGTTGAGGGCGAAACGTCTGGTATCAACACCAACTATGGACCACGGCCACATAACCCGGAATCACTCAACATTACGATTACCGGCCGTGAAAGCCTGCATTCAACTATTATTTTATATTTTAATTATTTGTAACTTTCCCGTTATAATTTATCGGTAAGCAATTAAAATCAAAGTGAAATTTTGTGGTTAGACTCTCCAATATATGCTAATTCAATTTTCTATGCAGTCACTTGTCTAAGACACGTGTGTTCTTTTAAATTGAGATGGAAAAAATATTGAGAGTGATAAAAAATATAAAAAAAAATAATCAGTATCCTCCCTTTATGATTTTTTTATTGCATAGCAAATGTGTTTACTGTTTTGATAAAGATTCTGAATCTCAAACTTCATCAGAAAATCTTTAAAAATGCATCGTAAGGAGCATTTTTAGAAAAATATATAAAAAAAGGGTTTAAAAATCATAATTCTGAAACTATTCTACTTCTTCTTCTTCTTCTTCTTCCTTTCAAGTATTAGGCCAAGGCCTGTTACGATCCTATAGAAAATTTTCCCTTGTGGGAAATTCTCATATAAGACTTGAAAGCAATATAATAGTCCCTTCGATTGGTTGCTGGCCAAAGGAAGGCAAGACCAGTGATGGGGCTGCCATCTTATAGCCTCTGGTCAGGCTTTCTGGAGAAGAAAAGAAAATAAAGGAAAGAAGAAATGGAAGAAAGGAAGGACTCCCTAGCCCTCGGATGCCCTAATAGCATCGGGGTCGAAAAAACAAGAGTTAACCAAGAGAGGTTAGATAGTAAAGTTAAAAGAGTGCAAAACACAAGTAAGTGGAAGAAATGTTTTGCACAGCTTGGGCACCTTGTGGTCGCCATCCACATATCCCCTAGATGAGGACCCCTGAGGATACTACTATTCTACTTATAAACACCAAACGTCACAGAAATGTTTCTATAAGCACGTAATGAATGTGATAAAATTTTCATAGCAATCAGATGAAAACTATAAAAAATTGAAATTCACCATTCAATCCCGTAAAGTTAAAGAGGGGGTAATTCTAATCCAGAATGTAATGGAAATAAAAATCATAGTCGAAAATATTCAAATAAAACTTCAAAATATCATAAAATACTTTCAAAAATATGTATAATGATATTATTACTTACTCATTTCTCTTGGTTTGACGCCATTCATTTGGGTTATCTCAGGTATAGTATTTGTTCCAGCATTCTCTGAAATAAAGGACAGGAATTAATTTGGAGATTTGTCTCATTTAAACACACACACTTGAAATAATCAGAAACGTGCCCAGGTACTAACATTCATCCATTCATAGTAATTCTGCCCGAAGGCAGGTCCTTCACTGCAATCATAGCATTTTCACGCTATGCTTGCAGCTTTACTAGGGAATTGTAGATGTGGTAGCTTCGCGTTGCTTTCCACACTGGTGAAGGATGATGATGATGATAAGGATGATGTGATGGCCATATGATTTTCGGGGACCGTTTGGGCTTTAAATTTTTCCTGACATTTGTCTTACAGGCGAGGAAAAACCCCGATAAAAACCTCACCCAGAAAAACTGCCCCGACCGGGGATCGAACCCGGGCCCGCTACCTGACAAGGCAGCACGCTACCTCGAGACCACAGCGGTGGATTTACTAACATTATGTACTCTAAAAGGAAATAAACAAGAATGATTAGATATTGGTTTCATGGTGGTTCTTTTTACGAGCAACTGTCAGAAACTGTACAATGTAGAGACATGATAATCCCAATTTATCAAACGTTATGGGAAGTTTCAATTTTTCCTCTTTTTTATATTTTATAATATATGCTTATTTTGTACTATTGTATCCATCCATAGTAATTCTGCCCGAAGGCTGGTCTTTACTGCAATCATAGCATTTTCATGCTATGCTTTGCAGCTTTACTAGGGAATTATAGGTGTGGTAGCTTCCCGTTGCTTTCCACACCTGTGAAGGATGATGATGATAAGATGAATGTGAATGATGATGATTGCGTTGGCCATATGATTTCGGGGACCGTTTGGGCCTTAATTTTTTCCTGACATTTGTCTTACAGGTGAGGAAAAACCCCGATAAAAACCTCACCCAGAAAAACTGTCCCGACCGGGGATCGGTCACGGGCCCGCTGCGTGACAAGAGAGCACGCTACCTGTACACTACAGCGGTGGCCGTACTACTGTATATTGTATTATTATTATTATTATTATTATTATTATTATTATTATTATTATTATTATTATTATTATTATTATTATTATTATTATTATTTACTTAATTTTTCAATGCTTCTGATATTGTAACTTAGGTCTGTTTGGCAGGAATTAGAAGTCACAGTTTTTGTAAATAAGATATTGTGATGGATTTCATTTCTAGCCTACTGCATCCCGAAGAAAATTTTAACAATATATATCTTCTTCTTCTTCCTTCCAAGTATTAGGCCAAGGCCTGTTACGATCCTATAGAAAATTTTCCCTCCAGCGTTTCATAGGATGGCCCAGTGATCTTCGTCCTCTTGGTATATAATTATAAACAGCTTTGGGTATCCGATTTGAACTCATTCTTTCAAGATGGTGTTTCCAATTTAGTTGGTACTGTTTAATATATTCCAAAATTGGCGTAGTCTTCAATTATTTTAAGATATCGGTGTTCCTTTTCCGATCCCATCTGGTGTAACCCGCTATTCTGCGCATGATATATAGGCATATATTCATTTTTATAATTAATAGGTTTTAGGAAGACAAAATAATATTCGACTATTCTATGCCACGTTTCTCTGAGAGAAATTTGAGGGTAGGTTCCGTATGTAATGACTGAAAGTTCCCTTGTAAAGTGCAGTATTGATTTTTTCCGTATCCAAAGCGAAAGAAAGAGATGACATTCTTTCTCTGGCTCAATGGGATTTCCTTAAGTCTCATCTAGTGTATGGATTTTTTTGTTACTTTCTGTCTTTCATTTTAGAGAAGACATCAGCAACAATGACTCAGTTGATAGCAGTGATCTCACTTTGATAAGGATCTTCTACGTCGTTCCCCGAGTTGAAATATTTGGATCTGGTTCCGATATTCTCAGGTTCAATCCCGGGAGGGATTTGTGATTTTAAGGACATAAAAGTCCTGAGAATTGCTTCATTGTGAAGGGATGTAAAGGCGTAGGTTCTGTGTCGTGAATTTATGGCACATAAAGGAGCCTCAAGTCACAAATAAGAGGCGTCTGAAAGAAATGTACCGGGCTTTTCACACCAATCTTCGATTTGCTACGCTAATGTCCCCATCTCTTAAGTCTTCATCTGATATGGGATCATCTGGACGCCAACAGCTTTAGACTCCTGGAAAAAGTGAAATCCATGTATTTGAAAAAGGCAGCGGGTCTGTCAAAGTTCGCACCCTCCCGCACGGTCTATGAACTGACAAAGGAGATATTTCTCATAGAAGAGTTCCGATTGAAACTGTTCCTGCCATCTACAGCGAGCTATAATACTGTACTAAGAGAGCTGCAGCTGAAAAAAGAATCAATTTGGACCGATTTCTACAACACCGATGCCATGATCTCAGAAGACTGGAAGAAGCCGAACTACGAACTACGACACCTAGTGACCCGGCTAGCAGTACACGGCTTCCATCACAGATTGTGCAAAACGAAACAGTTTCATGACCCGGGACCAGAATGCGTGTGCGAGCGATGCGGCATGTTATGCGAGAGATACCATGTGCTAAAGTGCAAAAAACAGAAGCATATCTCTGACAGGATTCTGTATGGACAGATAAAATAATATAGATTAACTAATCTTTGCACATTGTGCGTATACATTATTATTTATTTAAAGAGTGATGTCAAATAATACTACATATCTAGGAACTTACATGAATTCCCAATTTCGTAGAACTTTCAATTGATAACCTTTTTATTTTAAAAATATCATTATGTAAGTATTGCTGACATGAAGAAAGTTCTAATGAAAGTCCCCCATACAGTTAATCATCTCTAATACTTATAATAATAATAATAATAATAATAATAATAATAATAATAATAATAATAATAATAATAATAATAATAATAATAATAATAATAATAACAACAACAATAATAATAATGTCTTTAATCTGGCAGAATTACGGCCACGAAGTCTTCTCTTTCGTTCGACCAGTACGAATATACAAATACATAATCGCAGTCTGTATATATATATATATATATATATATATATATATGCGTGTTATAATTAAATATTTAACATTGAGCAATGCAAGCTTAATATGGTATGATAAGAAAAATAAATGCCTGGACGGGATTCGAACCCGGATCTCTGAGTCTGTACCTCATTAATGGATATCACACAGAGGTACAGACTCACAGATCCAGGTTCGAATCCCGTCCAGGCATTTATTTTTCTTATCATACCATATATATACTAGATTGAGGCTAGGTTCAAGTTAGGTTTCGATTAGATTCAGGTTTGGTTCAGGTTAGGTACAGGTTGGATTCAGGTTAGGGTCAAGTTAGGTTGAGACTAGGTTCAGGTTAGGATCAGGTTTGGTTCAGGCTAGGTTCAAGTTAGATTCAAGCTAGGTTTAAGTTAGGTTCAAGTTCAGTTATGTTCGGTTAGGTTCGGCTAGGTTAGGTTCGGTTAGGTCCAGTTAGTATAGGTCATGATCGGTCAGGTAGGGTCAGTATAGTTCAGCATAGTACAGGTCAGGTCAAGTCAAGTCATTCAAGCTACTTCTTTCACGTTTTTCACTGCAAAGGGTAATTTTCGGAGGTGTAGGATTTGAATATACAACACGCACACGCTTGAGTAACACTAAGAAATTAGGACTAGAAGTAAATATCAATAAAACCAAATATATGGTCACACGTAGAAATTCAGTATATAATGGAAATGGACAGCTAATGACAAATGAGGGAAATTTTGAGGAAATGGCTGAATTCAAATACCAATAATCACAAATAGGAATGAGATGCACAAAGAAATTAAACATTGGCTCAATTCTGGAAATGCGTGCTATAATGCATTGCAGAGACTCTTGTTGTCCCAACTCCTTTAAAAAAAAAAGTTAAACTGAAAATATATAAAACTATTATTCTACCAGTTATACTATATGGATGCGAAACATGGACTCTTACTTTAAGGGAGGAAAGGAAATTACAAGTATTTGAGAAAAAAGTACTTAGGAAAATGTTTGGACCAAAGAGAGATGAACAGACAGGTGAATGGAGATGACTACATAACAATGAACTACATGGTATTTATAGGAAGCCAGATATAATAAGAACAGTTAAGTCTCGTAGACTCCGATGGACAGGACATGTTGCACGTATGGCGAATGAAAGATTTGCATGGAAGCTTCTTGTAGGAAAGCCAGAGGGAAAACGCCCAGTTGGTAGACCAAGAATGAGGTGCGAGAATAACATTAACTATGATTTGAGGGAAGTAGATTATACAGGGAATGATTGGAAAGCATTAGCTCAGGATAGGAGTGTATGGAGAGCTTATGTCCGCGCGGCCATGAACCTACGGGTTCGATAGTGCCAGTGAGTAAGTAAATAAGTAAGTAAGTAAGTAGGATTTGAATATTACAACTCTCATATATCCTATGTTCATCCTGGAAATCTCCTGAACATTTTGCAAAAAAGTCCCATCAAAATCGGATGAACGCATAAAATACAAACAAACAAACATTAGTTTTTTATGTCAGATATACACAAATATTTATACGATAAACATAATATTTATTTTAATATAACTAACTCACTCACTCACTGGCACTATCGAACCCGGAGGTTCATGGCCGCGCGGACATACTCTCTCCATATATCCCTCCCTGAGCTAATATTTCCAATCACTCCCTGTATAATCTACCTCAAATCATAGTTAATGCTATTCTTACACCTCATTCTTGGTCTACCAACTGGGCGTTTTCTCTCTGATTTTCCTACAAGAAACTTCTATGCAAGTCTTTCATTCCCCATACATGCAACATGTCCTTCCCATCGCAGTCTACGAGACTTAACTGTTCTCATTATATCTGGCTTCCTATAAAGACCATGTAGTTCATTGTTATGAAGTCTTCTCCGTTCACATTTATTTAATAATAATATTAATGTTATAATTATTATATTAACTGTTGTAATATAATGAATCAAGTGGGAAAGATCAATTAATACACGTACATTGAACAAGATAATGACTTTTCACACTTTCCAAAGCTTAGTCGCTACCAGCTGCTATAAAGGTGGAAGAATAAACATTTATTATATAAACAAATCGTTAGTCTCCCACGAGATAACCCCTACACTTGCCCACAGGTAGTTCTGGCGTGGGCACCATTATTGTTGATAGAACCTGACAAAGCCATGCATATTACTGTAGCCACCCAGTTTTCTAAGCATGTTTACCATACTCTATTCCAGATTCTACTTCAGGCATGGACATAATAATTATTGTGATTAGGGATGTAACCATTACCCGCAAAACAAAGCCAAACATCGCTGTAACAACTTCTAACCCCCTCCCCTCACAAATCATGTTACTTATCCCTATTCCCTATACCTCATAGTGTCCAAGTGTTCCTTTCCACAACCGTTCCCATGCATTCGCAGTCTATTCAGCAATTTGCATTTCCTTCAGCCTAATCGGTATTTTCTCGACTAATACAGTGTGTACATAAAAGAATATAGTAGTTTCAAGTAATAATATTATCATTCAGGTGACGCGTAGAAAGTTGTATGTAGACTGAAATGAAACAGGAAAGAAGAAGGTTTTAGTTGTGTGAGTGAGCGGATAGCTTTATTTTGTTTTGTTTCTATGGCAACAATAATAACAACTCCTCCACAGAAAGCGTTTGTGTTTTGCAATTTGAGAACTGTAAATCAGTCCTGACAGTTCAACGTGCGTTTCATAGGCAGTTTAATCGTGATCCCCCCCCAATGCCAACAACATCCGTCGAAAGCATAATCAGTTCGCAACGTCCGGTTGTCTCTGTAAAGGCAAAAGTGTGGGACGACCAAGAGTGTCTGAGCATAATGTTGCTGCTGCAACATTTCAAGCGCAAATTCAGCGTAATCAGTAGGCTTTAGAGCCTGTAACAATTGTAAAGGATAGGGACGCATATATAAGCGTTTTCGTAAGACCTTCCAAACTGTCATTACTGGATTGGTCGTCATAGCCTAGATGACAGGACGTATCTCCTAGATCACCGGTTCTCTCTCCATGTGATTCTTTCCTTTGGGGTTTGTAAAAGACACAGTCTATGTGCCTCCATTGCCTGTTAACCTGTCCGAGTTGAGAGACAGGATTCGAGAAGCTGTTGCTGTCATCAATCCAGACCTGATTATTAATGTATGGGAAGAATTAGCCTACAGGTTGGATGCGTGTCATGTAACAAAAGGGGGTCACATTGAGCACCTATGAACTTTAATGTATACTGGAGATTTTACTCTTTCATTTAACATGCGTTTTGTTTTTGTCATAATTAGTTAAAGTATAATTCAGACCTTTAAAATCGCTATATTATATTCTGTACACCCGGTACGATATGTAACACATTTATTTATTGACGATTTTATTATTAATTTAACACTTCTCATTGAAGGATAAATTATATTTGAAGAGAAAAATTCTCGCCTAGACCGGGACTCGAACCGGGGACCCTTGGCTTTCCGGGCCAAGTGCTCTACCAACTGAGCTACCGAGGCGAGTTACGATCCAGACGCAAATTTTTCTCTTATGTACGTTGTAATTCCCTCGCGCCAAATGCTTGAAACCATAGCTTCTATCTTTGCAAATAAGAGAAAAATTTGCGTCTGGATCTAACTCGCCTCGGTAGCTCAGTTGGTAGAGCACTTGGCCCGGAAAGCCAAGGGTCCCGGGTTCGAGTCCCGGTCTAGGCGAGAATTTTTCTCTTCAAATATAATTTATCCTTCAATGAGAAGTGTTAAATTAATAATAAAATCGTCAATAGAAGCCCTACTGGCTATAAAGTAGTGTTAAATTCCCAATAAATGTCTTCTTAACTAAGAAGCCGCCATTTGCAAAGATAGAAGCTATGGTTTCAAGCATTTGGCGCGAGGGAATTACAACGTACATAAGAGAAAAAATTGCGTCTGGATCGTAACTCGCCTCGGTAGCTCAGTTGGTAGAGCACTTGGCCCGGAAAGCCAAGGGTCCCGGGTTCGAGTCCCGGGCTAGGCGAGAATTTTTCTCTTCAAATATAATTTATCCTTCAATGAGAAGTGTTAAATTAATAATAAAATCGTCAATAGAAGCCCTACTGGCTATAAAGTAGTGTTAAATTCCCAATAAATGTCTTCTTAACTAAGAAGGCGCCATTTGCAAAGATAGAAGCTATGGTTTCAAGCATTTGGCGCGAGGGAATTACAACGTACATAAGAGAAAAATTTGCGTCTGCATCGTAACTCGCCTCGGTAGCTCAGTTGGTAGAGCACTTGGCCCGGAAAGCCAAGGGTCCCGGGTTTGAGTCCCGGTCTAGGCGAGAATTTTTCTCTTCAAACATTTATTTATATTTACTATATAAAAATGAATGTTTGTTAGTTGGTTTGTTCGTTCGCACTTTATGCGCGGCCATACCGTTGATCCGATTGTGATGGGGCTTTTCGCAAAATGTTCAGGAGATTCCCGGTATGAACATAGGCTATAAGAGAGTTGTGATACTCAACTCCTACACCCTTAAAAATCGCCCTTTTAGGGGAAAACGCGAAAAAAGTAGCTTAAATGGCTTGCGCTGCCTAAATCATAACAAATACACAAAATTAATGTACACAGAATTGAATATTTTAAAAGCTCTAGAAAAAAGTTCGCGACAGCATATGTTTATCTCTTACGGATAACTCACAATAACCATTTTTGTCTTTCATTGATGCCAAGATGATCGAGACAAGTATGTAGATTTTTAGAATAGATTTGTTATCATTTTCAGTTCATTATTTTAATACTTACTTATTTTTTTTGTAAAGGGGGGAAGGCAGGGATGAATAATAATTTATAAATGAGAAGATAATTAATATAATAATGAAAAATATAAATGGGTGCAAGCATAGCAACACATGGCGGGTATTCTTTTACGGGTATCTCACAATAACGAATTTTGTCTTTTAGCTCATGTAAACCAAGAAGGTCGAGATACGTAGATTCCCGGGAAATATCGGGTAATAAGCACGGGGTATCTTAAAATAATTACGATATACATTTATAATTATTTTTCTATCTAGTTATTCAACTAATCATAAGAAGTGCATTGATTTTTGTCTTTTAGCTCATTTATGCCAAGAAGATCGGGATGAGTAGAGTCCCGGACAACGCCGGGTAAACAGCACGGGGTATCTAAGAATATAAATGTATAATTATTTTTCCTGCTACTTATTCAACTAAACATAGAACCACATTAATTTTCGTATTTCAGCTCATTTATGTCAAGAAGATCGGGATAAGTAGATTGCCGGGCAACGCCTGGTAAATCAGCACGGGGTATCTAAAAATATAAATGTATAATTATTTTTCCTTCTACTTATTCAAATAAACATAGAAGCACATAAATTTTAATTTATTTAGGCGTAATAGCGCACGCCGGGTATTAGCTAGTATATATATATATATATATATATGAAAAGATAAAAATAAATGCCTGGACGGGATATATATCATTCTTCTGACCGTGTGTTAGTCACTCTATTCCTCCTAAACGACTGGGCCGATTTTCATGATTTTTTGTGTGTGTTTGAATGGGTACCTGTATGGTTTAGATTCACAATCTGACCCACTAAAACCATAGGTGTAGGAGTTTGCCTGGAGAAAAATTTCAAAATCGCACTAGCGGTCACAATTTTTAAAGTTTCACAACAAAACACAGTATATCGTATTAAAATAAACCGAGGTAAACATTATCCAAGAATGAGTGAAATCCGACAATTAGAAGTGGAGGTTTGCCTGTGATCCGAAATTAAAAACTGCCTAAACGACTAGACCAATTTTATTGAAATGTTTTGTGTGTCCCTGGATGGTTTAGAATCTCAATCGGACCTCTAAAACCATTAGGTGTAGGAGTTCACCTGAAGTGAAAATATAAAAATCGCTCTAGCAGTCACAATTTTCGATGTTTCAGAACTAAACTCGGTATATACTATTATAATAAACCGAGGTAAACATTATCCAAGAATGAGTGAAATCCGACAATTTTAATTGGAAGTTTACCTGAAATCCGAAATTAAAAACTGCCTAAACGACTTGACCAATTTTATTGAAATGTTTTGTGTGTCCCTGGATAGTTTAGAATCTCAATCGGACCTCTAAAACCATTAGGTGTAGGAGTTCACCTGAAGTGAAAATATAAAAATCGCTCTAGCAGTCACAATTTTCGATGTTTCAGAACTAAACTCGGTATATACTATTATAATAAACCGAGGTAAACATTATCCAAGAATGAGTGAAATCCGACAATTTTAATTGGAAGTTTACCTGAAATCCGAAATTAAAAACTGCCTAAACGACTAGACCAATTTTATTGAAATGTTTTGTGTGTCCCTGGATAGTTTAGAATCTCAATCGGACCTCTAAAACCATTAGGTGTAGGAGTTCACCTGAAGTGAAAATATAAAAATCGCTCTAGCAGTCACAATTTTCGATGTTTCAGAACTAAACTCGGTATATACTATTATAATAAACCGAGGTAAACATTATCCAAGAATGAGTGAAATCCGACAATTTTAATTGGAAGTTTACCTGAAATCCGAAATTAAAAACTGCCTAAACGACTCGACCAATTTTATTGAAATGTTTTGTGTGTCCCTGGATAGTTTAGAATCTCAATCGGACCTCTAAAACCATTAGGTGTAGGAGTTCACCTGAAGTGAAAATATAAAAATCGCTCTAGCAGTCACAATTTTCGATGTTTCAGAACTAAACTCGGTATATACTATTATAATAAACCGAGGTAGGTATTATCCAAAAATGGACGAAATCCGACAATTAGAAGTGGAGGTTTGCCTGTGATCCGAAATTAAAAACTGACTAGCAACCGCCATGTCTCAGCGCATACCATACAATTTATTAACCTTTAATATTTCATTTATTTAGGCGTAGCAACGCACGCCGGAAATTATTTACTTTATTATAATTTATATACTTTAGTTATACTTTTCATTCATTTATTTCCTTGTAGAAGGAAAGAAAAGAGTTGATCATGAAAATTATATAATAAATTAGCTAATACCCGGCGTGCGCTGCTACTCGTAGATAAATGCTAATATGTTTTTACCACCAGCCGTGCACTGTTCGGGAATCTGCTTATCCCGATATTCTTGTCATCAATGAAAGACAAAAATGGGTATTGTGAGTTATCCATAGAAGATAAACATATGATGTCCCGGACTTTTTTGTAGAGTTTTTTTAGATGTTCAATTCTGTGTACATTAATTTGGTGTATTTGTTATGGTTTAGGCAGCTTAAGCCATTTAAGCGTCAAAATAGGAACTTTATTTCACGTTTTTCCCTACAAAGGGTGATTTTTGGGGGTGAAGAGGTAGAGTATTACAACGCCTTTATAGCCTATGTTCATCCCCGGAATCTCCTGAACATTTTTCAAAAAGCCACATCTCAATCGGATGAAGAGTTTGGCAGAACATGCTTGTCCGGGAATCGACTTATCTCGATCTTCTTGGCATCAATGAAAGACAAAAATGGGTATTGTGAGTTATCCATAGAAGATAAACATATGATGTCCCGGACTTTTTTGTAGAGTTTTTTTTAGATGTTCAATTCTGTGTACATTAATTTGGTGTATTTGTTATGGTTTAGGCAGCTTAAGCCATTTAAGCGTCAAAATAGGAACTTTATTTCACGTTTTTTCCCTACAAAGGGTGATTTTTGGGGGTGAAGAGGTAGAGTATTACAACGCCTTTATAGCCTATGTTCATCCCCGGAATCTCCTGAACATTTTTCAAAAAGCCACATCTCAATCGGATGAAGAGTTTGGCAGAACATGCTTGTCCGGGAATCGACTTATCTCGATCTTCTTGGCATCAATGAAAGACAAAAATGGGTATTGTGAGTTATCCATAGAAGATAAACATATGATGTCCCGGACTTTTTTGTAGAGTTTTTTTTTAGATGTTCAATTCTGTGTACATTAATTTGGTGTATTTGTTATGGTTTAGGCAGCTTAAGCCATTTAAGCGTCAAAATAGGAACTTTATTTCACGTTTTTTCCCTACAAAGGGTGATTTTTGGGGGTGAAGAGGTAGAGTATTACAACGCCTTTATAGCCTATGTTCATCCCCGGAATCTCCTGAACATTTTTCAAAAAGCCACATCTCAATCGGATGAAGAGTTTGGCAGAACATGCTTGTCCGGGAATCGACTTATCTCGATCTTCTTGGCATCAATGAAAGACACAAAATGGGTATTGTGAGTTATCCATAGAAAGATAAACATATGATGTCCCGGACTTTTTTGTAGAGTTTTTTTTAGATGTTCAATTCTGTGTACATTAATTTGGTGTATTTGTTATGGTTTAGGCAGCTTAAGCCATTTAAGCGTCAAAATAGGAACTTTATTTCACGTTTTTCCCTACAAAGGGTGATTTTTGGGGGTGGAGAGGTAGAGTATTACAACGCCTTTATAGCCTATGTTCATCCCCGGAATCTCCTGAACATTTTTCAAAAAGCCACATCTCAATCGGATGAAGAGTTTGGCAGAACATGCTTGTCCGGGAATCGACTTATCTCGATCTTCTTGGCATCAATGAAAGACAAAAATGGGTATTGTGAGTTATCCATAGAAGATAAACATATGATGTCCCGGACTTTTTTGTAGAGTTTTTTTTAGATGTTCAATTCTGTGTACATTAATTTGGTGTATTTGTTATGGTTTAGGCAGCTTAAGCCATTTAAGCGTCAAAATAGGAACTTTATTTCACGTTTTTCCCTACAAAGGGTGATTTTTGGGGGTGGAGAGGTAGAGTATTACAACGCCTTTATAGCCTATGTTCATCCCCGGAATCTCCTGAACATTTTTCAAAAAGCCACATCTCAATCGGATGAAGAGTTTGGCAGAACATGCTTGTCCGGGAATCGACTTATCTCGATCTTCTTGGCATCAATGAAAGACAAAATGGGTATTGTGAGTTATCCATAGAAGATAAACATATGATGTCCCGACTTTTTTGTAGAGTTTTTTTTAGATGTTCAATTCTGTGTACATTAATTTGGTGTATTTGTTATGGTTTAGGCAGCTTAAGCCATTTAAGCGTCAAAATAGGAACTTTATTTCACGTTTTTCCCTACAAAGGGTGATTTTTGGGGGTGAAGAGGTAGAGTATTACAACGCCTTTATAGCCTATGTTCATCCCCGGAATCTCCTGAACATTTTTTAAAAAGCCACATCTCAATCGGATGAAGAGTTTGGCAGAACATGCTTGTCCGGGAATCGACTTATCTCGATCTTCTTGGCATCAATGAAAGACAAAAATGGTTATTGTGAGTTATCCGTAAAGATAAACATATGCTGTCGCGGACGTTTTTGTAGAATGTTTTGAGATATTCAATTCTGTGTATATTAATTTTGTATTTTTGTTATGGTTTAGGCAGCGTAAGCCATTTAAGCGTCGAAATAGTGACTTTATTTCACGTTTCACACTACAAAGGGTGATTTTTAGGGGTGAAAGGGTTGCGTATCACAACTCTCTTATTGCCTATGTTCATCCCGAGAATGTTGTGAACATTTTTAAAAAACCCCATCAAAATCGGATCAACAGTATGGCCGCGCATAGAATACGAACAAGCAAACATTTATCTTTATATATAAGATTAAATAAATAAACATTATATGGATCGAAGACATATAGTGAATAAATCTTTCTTTCTCATTTTATATGATCTCTCAAATTATAAATCTTTCATTATACTTTATTATAAAGAATGAAATTCTGATGTGACAGCTCTTGTATTAAGGGAGAAATCCAATACTTTGTAGTTTCATTAAAAGGGAGCCAGGCTCTAGAGATCCGATTTTCAGAATCTGAAGCACTGTTTTAAAGATATAGCATGGGTTTCGATATACAGTGTTATTTTGCCAAGGGTGAGCGAACGGGGGAAGTTGCAAAAACCCAATCGGTTTTCAACACTTTGCGGCTGACCCTCTCGGAACCTTTGCTTTGTATCACATTTCTCGACTCTTTGAACTCTCGTTTTCGCCAGAAATGCTTTTGGTGAGCACAAACTCCGAGCTGAAAAGTCTGTCTAGGATAACCACTACAAGCTGTTATATCACGCTTTGCTTTTACAACGGTTTGTTCTTTTTATTCTACACTTTTGGATTGTTTTTGTCTATCTTGTATTGTGTTGGGATTTTCAAGCTGGCAGTAGCAGCTTATTCCCACAATACATGTTCTAAGCTGGCTTCATTGTGTAAATTCTGTCAATAAGAAAAACAAACAACTCTATTTCACTATTTCGAAAGGGTCTTCATCCAACAGTACAGCAATCTAGAAGATTGTGTTATGTCTTTTTGAAAAATCAACAAAAAAACAAATTAAACAACAGTAAAAATAAATGAAAATGAATATGATAAAAATATGCTATATGCTACAGTTGGATTAGAAAGAAGAAATTCTGCTTCCTCAATTAGAAGACTGACTAGAATGTCCTATATCAAAGACGTTTTATTTTGCATCCATAGCTCTCTTCATCTAAACAAAATGGCGCCCATTACAAGGGGGCGGAGACTTTCTTACCTTGTTTTCTTGTAATGAACACAACAGATGTTCACATCAAATTTTCATAAGTAATGCCACGAGTGATTTACAAATTATCGATAAAATTCACGACTCACGAAGTGAGGAGTGAATTTATCTAGAGAATTTGGAAATCAAGAGTGGTATTTGTTAGGACTATTTAACGAACAAAATTAAGCTGTTTACTCACAAATCATTATTTAACTATAGTTATTTTAAAATATTTATATATTTAATGTAAACGGTGATGTTTGAAAACAAATGAGAAACGATAGGTACGCTTCATATGATTCTTTTGTTTACCACTGCAACCAGATCTTACTATTTATTGCCAAAGGAACGCAATATTGTAAGAATGCTCTCTAGTGGAGAAAAAAATGAAACACATCAAACTTCATATTAATTCATTTCTGATGTCGTATGATGTAAATATGATAATTATATTTTTCTGGATTATTACCTAGGAAAAAATACATTGAAGAAAGTGCAAACAGTGGTTTCTTTTTTTGGTGGTATAATAAATTGCTACAAATGTTTTTATATTAACTCCTGCAAGCGCTAGGTGTTCACATCTATGCACTATATATACAATCTGGTAGCCGTATTTCTTATGGGCTCAGTCACTGCAAAATAATGGTCAGACCTGTTCAGAATATTAAAAAGGAGGAGCTTTCTTTAATATGGTAAATATAACACTGATAAATATTTCGTGAAACACGACTCTGATTGGTTGTAAAACAGAAATCATTGAAACGTGATTGGTCATTGACTCCCATTTGGGGCGTGAGTTAAATAGTCATTACAATTTCATTCGGTTCACATAAATTACACTGGTCGACAAAAATGAACTTTTTTTTCTTTCACAAGAATAAAAATTTGAGATTTTAGAAGTATTTTTTATTTCTGAATTTAAATATCAATTAAGTTTTTTTCAAATCAGGCAAGAGTTTTCTGTGATATTCATTTACATTTTTTTTATATTTTTTAATAAAATTCATCTAACTCTAACACATTCTGACTTACCCTAGAAAGTGGTAGATAGTGATTTTCGGGCATATTTTGCATCTGAAACATTGTTAATATTATTCGTTTTTAAACATCTTTATGATGGACAAATTATATTTGAAAAGAAAAATATACTATGTATAAGAGAAACATGCGCGTTTATATGGGAGGCCTAGGTAGCTCAGATGGGAGAGCATTGACATACAGAGTCAAAGGTCCTGGGTTCTAACCCCGGTATAAATGTGACTGACGTGTTGAATATGTTAAAATTTGCAGAACAATAAATTTTGTTAAAAAGAATACTTGAGCCAATTTAAAACTTCCTTGGAAAATTAATATAAAATGCCAAGAAATTATATTGTTAACACAATGTGGTTAATATCTCATACACACACAGTGGTTTTAGTAGCTTGCATACACACACACACACACACACACACACACACACACACAGAGTGTGGCTAGTTTATCATATTACATGTATTCAGAGGAACCTGTTGCTCCTATATTATTATTAATTTGTGTCCACCGCTGTGGTCACGAGGTAGCGTGCTGCCTTGTCACGCAGCAGGCCCGGGTTCGATCCCCGGTCGTGGCAGTTTTTCTGGGTGAGGTTTTTATCGGGGTTTTCCTTACCTGTAAGACAAATGTCAGGAAAACTTTAAGGTCCAAACGGTCCCCGAAATCATATGGCCATCATCCTTATCATTATCATCATCATCCTTCACCGGTGTGGAAAGCAACGGTAAACTACCACACCTACACAATTCCCTAGTAAAGCTGCAAGCATAGCATCAAAATTCTATGATTGCAGTGAAGGACCTGCCCTCGGGCAGAATTACTATGGATGGATTAATTTGTTGTGAATATTGTGTTGTTCATAAGAGGATAACAAAATAAACTCTTTTTAATTAATTACACAACTCATTGTTACTGATCATCGAATTCCTTATCCTACACACCAGTAGAACCCAAAAAGAAGCTAAATCTAAAATACGCCCTGAAGAGAACCTCGTGCCCTTTCCGGCTTCAAGGCGTATATTTTTCTTTTCAAATATATTCTGAAATATTGATTTCTTGGTTCAACAGTAGTCAGCCAGCATATTAGAACTCCACTTGCTTTGGTACCTCTTTTCCATTGTGGAAATTTGCTGATGAAAACGCTCACCGTGCTCATCAGAGACAGCCCCACGATTTTCGGGAAATAAAATCGCTACATATAAGGTAAAGGTTCCTATGACAGGTCAGATGCTAAAATCAATTTCAAAAAGTAGCTGTCACCAAAAAGCTGTGCCTAATGGAAAAATTGTGGATATAAATCTGAATTCAGTATGAAAGAATGCACTAGATTCACTGATCAGATTTCTTGTGAAAAAACCTTGTCGACCAGTTTTATCAGTGACACTTAATTAATAATTTGCTGCAATAACTAATATTGCTATACAGTTTACTTGTTTCACAATTATTTCCAATCAATAATGATTTCACCGGCCAGAGTTTATTGTTATCTCAATTGACTGTATCGCTGTCACTCCCGACCATGGCAACAGTTTATATAAGTGGGGAAAGGAAATTTCTCGACTATTATTCGAGATCGTTTTAGATCGGAATCTTCGGGAATCGAAGTCTCTGGACAAAGGGAGTAGATGTGTAGAGAACCTTCTACATGAGGGTCCATATCAAAATTTCTACGCGGGTCTTTAAACTCGTGATATATTTTCATTTTAACGTTCTCTTATAGACGTTGGGATGACGAGTGATGTTTAATAGCAAGCTTTCCAAGAATTGAGCTAATTTTTTATTTCTTAACTAAATATTTTTAAACTTGCAGACCGAATAATTAAGTATAGGAACGACTGGAAAGAACATGTTGATAGAATGCCAGAAGGAAGATTTCCAAAATTATTGCTAAATTATAAACTGCACGGAAGGAGAAATGTTGGACGCCCACACAGAAGATGGTCTGGACAATTTTAATAATTCTAGCTTTCATGAAACAGGAACAAACCAACAGGCTTAATCCCTGGATGATGATGATGATGATGATATTTAATTTCTTCGTGAATCTCATTTCTATTTGTGATTATTGTTCCTAGGTATTTGCATTCAATCACTTCTCAAAATTTCCCTCATTTGTCATCAATCTTGCGTAGGTTGTACTATTATTATTTAAATGTAATTCAGGAATTTAATTAATTTCCACCCTGTATATAGTAATGATCAGATAATTTATGGTGGTTGTCTCCATGCACACTGTATGACGTGAAAACGATGAGAGCTGTGGGGTAATGACCCTTTATTACTTCGGTTATAACTCAAACCTGTTTGTGTGACATTATGCATCTGGTACAGTAATTCTGTTCAAAATTGACGTCAATTTTCCCTTCAAGATTGATGCTAAATGGCGAACAAGTGTATTCAATTATTCATATTCGAGACCCATTTGGCCACGACTATCTCCAGTAATTATAGCGACGTGAACGAATGTTCTAGAAATGCGTTCACGAATCACTTACATGTGAAAAACCTCCAAATGTTGCCTTGCTAATTACAGTGGTATATTATTTACAAACAACATCGCTACACTTTCTCGTGTGTTGTGTTTAAACCTGGGATTTGAAGGAGAATGCCTATTTACTTTCGATAAGAGAATATAGGAAATAACACTGAGCAACAAAAAATAAACTTTTCTGTCTCGGAAAGAAAAATGTGTGATTCTGATAGTATTTTTTCCCCTGAATTCAAATATGATATCGGGTTTTCTCCATCACGCAAGGTTTCCAAGAGACAGGCGTTTATAATTTCAATCACATTAATATTTTCTATATTCGTAACCACACAATATTCGAACATTCGGACTCACCTAGAAAGTAAGAAATGGCGATTTTCTGCTCTATTTCGCTTGTGGAGCATCCCTCTTGATGCTCCAACAATAATCAGTCAGCATATTAGGATTCCATTTGCCTTGATATCTCTTTTCCATAGCTGAAATCTCCTGAGTTAGCTCATATGGTTTTATTTTACAATGGGCAAATGGACGAAATAAACATTTATGGAAAAATAATTATTTAAATCCATTAATTCAAATTGAAATAAAAAACTGTCGCTGATGGAGATATTCCGAATACATATTTGAAAACAAGATAAAAAAAACTACATTAAATAGTACTGTTGGTATTCATGAGACAAAAATCATGCTGACCAGTGTTCTTTTCCGAGCATTATTACATTTCAATCAAAGGAGCAATAATTTATTTGTTTTAACATATATCATTCGTGCTAAACAAGGTGAAGATATGGGTTATTATTTCGGTTAGATGATATTCAGAGATTATTTGTGCCTTACATTTCTTGGCAGGATAAAATAAGAAGTGAATTCCTTTGGAGAGAAATGATTGTCACCACATCTGTTGTTAAGAGGATTGAAAATCAAACTATTAAATGGTATGGCCATGTAGAGAGAATGGAAGATGAAAGATGGCCAAAAAATATATATCAATTGGTAATCCGTGAAAGAAATAAACGTGGCAGACCAAGATGGAAATGGAAAACTTATGTCAGAACTACAATGGATGATAGGAATTTGGAAGAAGGAGATTGCAATGGTGGAAATAAAAGGAAACTGAAGACGGCAAACATCTAAGTGGGGAAAAGCCGAAGAAGAAGAAGAACAAGAAGAAATTTCCTGGCATCTCTTGAGGGGACCAACTGGTGAATTTCAATTTGTTTTTAGTTTTCGTCTCGTTGTTTTAAAAATTTTATCACATACATTACATGCTTATAGAAGCGTTTCTGTGACGATTGGTGTTTATAAGTAGAATAGTTTTATAGTATATTGCGATACAAGTGAGGTAAGCACTTGTTACTGATTGAGAAAAAGTTTGAAAAAACGAGGCGCTTGCGCCGAGTTTTTTCAATTTTCGAGATCTGTTACGTACTTACCTCATGTGTATTGCATACAATTTTTTGGTCGATGTGACTAATTTTTGTTAAATATAGTAATAAATAAATTAAAACATTGGTTGGATGTAAATGACTTATATGAGAAAGAAACATTTGGTGATCGTTGCTATGTAGCTTTTCATTTGTTTTATTATAAGCAAGGATTGTTGGCTGTGGAGACATTTTTATATGTAGTACCGTGATTAGAATCTGTTTGATAATTTTATTATGGGAGGAGTCATGGTAGATGATAGAGAATTTTTTTTTTATTATTATTAAGATTTAAGATTTATTTAAGATTTTTAAGATTTATTTAGCCTGGTGGAGTTAAGGCCATGTGGCCTTCTCTTCCACTCACCAGGACAAACATATATTACATAAGAATATAACAATCTTAATTAACTCTAATATTAAACACTAAGTAGAAATTTGATCAAAAGATAATATCTAATATACATATTACGATCTATAATACAACCAGTTAATATTAGTTAAAATTAAGACTAAAACTAATAATAAAATGTATACAAGCAAGACATATTAAATTGTCCCTGTCTAGTGTATATAAAAAACAGGAAAATAATGAGATATAGAAAACTAATTTTACGATTATACAATATTTAAAACAAAACAAATAAAAATATTTGTTATTCTTAATATTATTTACATAAATAATTAAATATATTAATATTGCTAAAAGAATACTATCAGTGAGGTGTATAAGTTAGTTTGTTATTAAATAATTCTTTAGTTTGTTTTTGAAGGATGTTATAGTTTGACAGTCTCTGACATAGGGTGGAAGGGAATTCCATGTTTTGGTAAGTGACACCGTAAAGAACCCTGGAGAGTGGGATGTTCTGCATTAATTCCGGAATAGTTTAATGAAAGGTACGAGTTAGTGTACAAAACATTCAAGAAATATTTTATTTTACTTACCGAACGTGTGCTTTTTGAGTCCATATCAGCATTGCGATTTCTATTGTTTGCATAGCAACCAGGTTAAATGTGGGAACGTTGACCTACTTCTAATAACAACAATATTGGTAAGTATAAGAAATTAGTCACATCGACCAAAAAACTATTTCTTAAATATTTTCTAACAAATGCTCCTTACGATGCATTTTTAAAATATTATCTGATGAAATGTGAGATTCAGAATTTTTATGAATCCACTAAACACATTTTCTATGCAAAAATATTCATAAAGGGAGGATACGGATCTGGCTCCGAAGATGATATATAAGGTTCCAATGTCTTTATGATTAATCGAAAATAATTTAATTTTAGAAAAAAATATCACTCTCATTATTTTTTCATCTCAGTTTAAAAGAATGCATGCGTCTTAGACTAGTAACTGCATAGCAAATTTGAATTAGGATTTATTGGAGAGTCTAACTAGAAAATTGAACTTTGATGGCATAAAAATTGCATCGCTTAAGTTTTGAAAAATGTCAAAAACATGGAAACAGAAAAAACGCTTATTAATGTGTAAGTTGTAATGTTGATTATACAAGCAAGGGTACGAGTATTTATACTCTTATGTCACGGACTCAATGTTTCTCCTACAATAAAACAAATTACATGAAAATGATCCTAAAGAAGCAGACTTATTAAAAAACAAATAAACAAAAAAATGCATTATTTTCCATTTTTTTTTTCAAAAGAAGAAATGTAGGAAGACCAAAACGTCGTTGGAAAGACGACCTTCACCTGCAGCATATAGCGCACTGGGAGGCGGAACGAGCCAACAGGCCCGTACCTTGAAGATGGTGATTATGATTTTAAATATTTTCACCAATTAGTCTCCTCAAAGGTGATAAAAACAACCGGAAAATATCTAGCTAGAAAACCTGTCCTATTTAGAGACCGAAAGTGGGGTTGTCTTTTTTGTTTCTTCAAAAAATATACATAAATGTAATTCTTGCAAGAAAAGGCTCAAATCAATACTTTCAAAATTCATGAAAAACTGCCGTTTAAATTGTTGATTAAAATATTAAAATTATAAAATCCATGTCTGTGTGTCAGTCGTCCTCAACTAAAACAAACTTTGTTTATAAAACTTCGACCAACATTAAAAAACGTTCTTAAAATTATCCCTAGAGATGAGAAGGCTGAAATTAAAATAATAATGGAATCTAATTTCTTTTTATTTGTGGTACCGCCGTATATGAAAATCTTTTTAGAGTTAATTTTCTAGAAATTTTATAGATAGGATTTCAGGTCAACGTGCAATTTATATTTAAGTGGTGATGGATTACAATATGAAATTAGTTAAACGGAATATAGAATTAAATTTTGTAGAACGTAGAAAGCCTTCCATCATCAGAAATTACAATGTAATACTGTCTTCCGGAAGGCCTATATTTTAAATGTTTTTTATTCAATGTACCAGGTTGTCATTTCGAATTTCTGGGGTTCCTTCCGGCAATGTCGTACTTGTAACCCACGTTTGAGATTGGGTTGCCTGGAAGGCGGAGAAACGCAGCCACGATGAGAAAAGATGGTAATGTTGCACCAGGAGAGACCTTAAACTGAACATATTAGACGAATATGATATTGATGATGGCCAGATGGTTTTCGGGGACCTTTTGGGTCTTAAAGTTTCCTGACATTTATCATACATGTGAGGAAAGAAGAAGAAGAAAATCACACCCGGAAAAATTGTTCCAACTTGGGATGGAACCCGGGCCCGCTGCGTGACAAGACATTGGAGACGATATCCCAGAAGACTGGAATTTATCGTACATTACTCCAATTTTTAAAAAAGGTGATAAAAACTGTGTTCCAATTATAGAGGTATAAGCGTTATACCTTCAACAGCTAGGAGTTTTAGTAAAATTATAAATTTTAAAATTAAGAAGCTAAAAGATAACTTAAGAGAAGAACAATATGGAATCCTGGTGTGGAAGATCGTGTATTGATAATATTTTCTGTATCAGACAATTACAAGAGAAAATCCTAGCAAAAAATAAAGAACTACATATGACCTTTATTTATTTAGAGATGGCATATGATAGTGTACCTCGACAATTGTTATGAGTGCAATGAGAAATATGAATATCTGTGATAAATAGATTAATATTATTAGGAGGGCATATGATAGTATTCCCCAGAAAATGTTATGGGAAACTTTAGACGATTCTAACATTACTAAAAAATTAGTAGAAGCTATAAAAGCATTATACAAAGGATCTATTTCGAAAATAAAAGTTGGAAATCATATAACAAACGGATTTGCTATTACAAAAGGTTTAAGGCAAGGTTGCAGTTATCTCCAACTTTATTTAAAATTTATCTCGAAAGAGTACTAAGAGACTGGAGGAAAAAATGTCAAAAAATGGGCATACCCATCCAAAATACACATGTATATTCATTAAATTTTGCAGATGACCAGGTATTAATAGCACAGGACCACTATGACATAGAATATATGGCTAAAAAACTAAAAGAAGAATATGAAAAATGGGGAAAACTAAATATCTGTGTATAGGAGAAGAAATAGAAAATATAAATTTCAACAATGGAGAAGAACTAAAACCTAGTATTGATGCACTTATTTAGGAACAAAATTAGACCATTCAGGCGATAACACAGTGGAAATTAAAAATAGAATCGCACAAACAAAACAAGCAATAAATGCTTTAAAGTCTGTTTGGTGGAGCAAAAATATTACAAAAAAATAGAAAATTACAAATATATCAAACATAATTCAGAGCATTTTAATATATGGTGCTGAAGTCTGGCAAATTCCTACCAGGGAAATGAAAATAATTTTAAGTACAGAAATGGATGTTTTAAGAAGATCAGCTGGAAAATCTAGAATGGATAGAATACGAAATAAGGAAAATTATGGGTGTACAGGAGGAGCCGGACATCATAGACATCATAGAAAGGAAAATATTGCAGTGGTATGGTCATGTCAAACGAATGCCAGAGCAAAGATTGCCAAAAATTGTTATGGAATGGATCACAATGGAAAGGAGGAAGAGAGGAAGACCGAAGAAAACTTGGATAGAAGGGGTACAAGCAGCTATGAATATCAGAGGAATGGAGGAAGATCAATGGATGGATAGAGAGGAATGGCGTTTGGTTTCCGGAAGACGGCGGCACCTGCCATGATACCGGGTGATGATGATGATTATTTGTAGGATCTATAGTAATACAAAAGCTAAAGTAAAAATACAGAATAATTTAACAGAGGAATTCACAGGGAATAAAGGCCTTAAGCAGGGATGCAGTTTGTCACCAATTCTTTTTAACATTTATTTAGACCAGGCTCTTAACTTATGGTATAAAAAATGTTCTGAAATGGGTATTCCTATAGGAGGAAAAGTACTGCATTCATTGTTGTTTGCAATAGGGCAGTGGACTACATTTGTTTAATGCTTGAAAATTTCTTAACAGAAGTTTGTTTTGATTGAGGACATTGATATGTCAAGTACGAATTTTAAGATTTATTTTAAAAGGCTGAAATGCGAAATATATTCCGGCTATGCGACGTAGAGAGCTCCTTTAATAACCTGATTCCACAAACTCTTGTTAGCATTAGGAACTAAAAAGAAAAAAGCACACACAATTCTGCCTTGTAAATAAATAATTATGTCTCTAATGAAAAATTATGCAGTTGGCTGCTTCCACAGTCACCACGTAAGTTGGAAGTAAGTTTTTTGTTTTTTTTTGTCTTTCACAGCATTTCAAGCAATTTTTACTTAACATGTTTACCACAAATTCTCTTCTATAAAGTGGCTCATTTATATAAACAACTCAAAGCTTGATAAACCTGAATTATTCAAACATGATTTTACTAAACTACTTTTCTCATATGAAGCAGATTTAAAGTTATACAGTTAGTATAAAGTTCTCGTAGGAAAGCAGTTTATACATTTAAATTTATTATTATTATTATTATTATTATTATTATTATTATTATTATTAATTTTGGCATTTCCTGCATTCCTTTATGGGAGCGAAACTTGGGTAATGACCAAAAAAACTGCAAAGTAGAATACAAAGCGCAGAAATGAACTTCCTTAGAAGAACAAAAGGCTGCACAAGATTGGATCGGATAAGGAATGAAGATATAAGAACAGAGTTAAATATATGTCCATTGGATCAGAAAATCAGATAATATAGAGAGAAATGGTTTACACGCGTGGAAAGAATGAATGTATCAAGATTACCAAGAGCAGCATTCAACTACAAGCCAAGAGGTTCAAGGAATGTAGGAAGGCCAGTGAAAAGATGGACAGAACAACTGTGAGGCGGGTAAGGCAATTTGCCTAGCCCGTGAAGTGAAGAAGAAGAAGAATATTATTATTATTATTATTATTATTATTATTATTATTATTATTATTCGTGAGCGGAGAAGACTACATAACAGTAAATTACATGGTCTTTACAGGAAGCCATATATAATGAGAACGGTTACGTCTCGTAGACTGCGATGGGCAGGACATGTGGCACGAGTGGGGAATGAAAAACGTGCATGGAAGCTTCTTGTAGGAAAGCAAGAGGGAAAACGCCGGTTGGTAGACCAAGAATAGGGTGGGAGAATAACATTAACTATGAATTGAGGGTAGCAGATTATACAGGGGATGGATTGGAAAACATTGGCTCAGGGTAGGGATGTATGCAGAGCTTATGTCCGCGCGGCCATGAACCTACGGGTTCGATAGTGCCAGTGAGTGAGTAAGTAAGTGCCTTTATTAATGATTTAAGTACCTTACATCCGGTCTGTACTTATAAGAATACCGCCAACAGAGACTTCATAAACTGCTACGTGCTTTTAAATTATTTACACTAAACGCACTATTAACATAAACGATACTTACTCATTGGCACTATCGAACCCGTAGGTTCATGACCGCACTGACATAAGCTCTCCATACATCCCTATCCTGATCCAATGCTTTCCAATCATCATCATCATCATCACTCGAGGGATTAGGCATTTGCCCTTTCCGACTTCATAATGCATCAGCCCAACGTCTTCTAGGTCTTCCAACATCACGTCTTCCTCTTGCTGGATAGTTTCTTGCTAACAACGGATATCTCTCCTTACTCATTCCATCCATGTGATCAATCCATTTCTGTCTGTAATTCGTGACGACCTCATTCAATAAAGGCTGTACTTTCAATTCTTCTCTTATATCCTCATTTATTATTCTATCAAGTCTTGTACATCCTTTAACTTGTCTTAGTAACCTCATCTCCGCCGTCTGTATTCTATCCTTCTGTTTTTTTCATTGGTGCCCAAGTTTCACATCCATCGAATCATCCCCTGTATAATCTACTTCCCTCAAATCATAGTTAATGTTTTTCTCCCACCTCATTCTTGGTCTACCAACTGGGCGTTTTCCCTCTGGCTTTCCTACAAGAAGCTTCCACGTACGTCTTTAATTCTCCATACATGCAATAAAAGCTTACTTACTTCTTTACTTTTGAGGGCCTCCCCACTTTTCAGCGGTTACCCTGTATTCCATTCGCCATTCTTGCCGATCACGCCATTCATCCTCCTCCAGACCTCGGTCGTTCATCAATCTATGGATCTCTCCTCTCCAAGTTGTTCTTGGCCTGCCCCGTTTCCTTCTACCAGAAGGTGACCATTCCAAAAGAGTTTTGGGCCACCTATCATCCTCCATTCTCCTGACATGGCCATACCACTGAAGAGCTTGTCTTTCGATCCTTTCCACCACTGTCTCCTCCATATCCATCATCTGCCTCACTTCTTCATTTCTTCTTCTTTCCAACCTGTACACCCTGGCACTGCGTCTTATTCCATCCATCTCCACTGCCAAGATCTTAGTTTTTTGTCCCTCTACCAAAGTCCATCCCTCAGCATCATAAGTCATTATGCTTTCCACAACAGCAATAAAAGCTACGCTAATAATTAATTAAACTATAGGATAAACTTCTCGAATGTCTTCCATTACTTCTTGGAAAGGGTTTGCTGATCAATTTTTCTAAATTTTATCAAACAAAATCCCAATTTAACCTACCTGCTACACAAAGAAATATTGCAATATCTGATCAAATGTAAAATATTCAAATTATAGAGAGAAAGTACGTTAACAAAAAACTGAAGTAAAAATATGTAAATATATGCAAATCATGAAAATAAAAAAAAAACAGAGAAAAAATGGAAACTTATAATTAAATGGCACGTGTCTGTATCAGAGTGTGTCCCGGTACAATGCATATGAGTGAAGGGGGGAAGTATAATACAAATGGATTTGCATATAAAATCCTTTGTTTTAATCATAAACATTCCGTTATTTCTTTTTTTTTCGTTCTATACAAATTAAACCAATTCAGTAACTACTGTTTAAATTTATATGTAAACGCTGCTACTTTTATGTAACTACATAGTGAAATCTATTGTGTTCCCAGAAAATATTATGTCAAGTTAAAAAAAAGCGCTCGCGGCCCATTAACGGGTCCTAGGTCACGCTTTATGGGCCACGACCGTCGCATAGTGTTTTCAACAATAAGCAAAGCCTACATTAAAACAATAGTCATTAATATTCTGACTGTGTTATGTGATGGTAGCTATTTTGTTTCTCTTGTAAAATGAATGAAAGATGTCCTACAGTAGCGGACATCATTAACATAGGACTATTTAACTCATGTCGCAAATGGTACTCAATGACCAATCACGTTTCAATGAATTCTGTTTTACACCAATGATAGTCGTGTTTCACCTCGCTCTTTATCCATTTCTCTTTATCAGCTCCTGCTTTTGTGATAAAGAAAGCTCCTATTTTTTACTATTCTGAACAGGTTAGACCATTATTTCTCTCCAACAAATACATTGAATATAGCAAATAATGAATAGATTCAGTGATTTTACTGAGTTGTTTATTCAAAATATAACTGATTAACCTATAATGTTGATTATAATAGTTTGATGTGTTTCATTATTTCTCCACTAGAGTGCATTCTTACAATATTGCGATCCTATTTGGCAATAAATAATATGATCGAGTTGCTGTGAATATACATAACCTCACATTTCTAATTTGTTTTCAAACATCGCCGATTACATTAACTATATAAATATTTTAAAACACCGGTAACTATATTCAAATAATTATTTTTTAGTAAAGAGCTTAATTTTATTCGTTAAATAGTCCTAACAAATGCCACTCCTGATTTCGAAATTCTCTAGATAAATTACTCGTGGCATTACTAATGGTAATTAACCCAAGTGAAATACTTGTTACATTTGTAAATTGTGTCAAAAGATGTGTTATATAGGGAAGTTCGGGTAATGTGGACCCTTCTGTTTGAGTGGACCCTTTTAATATCTTCTTTAATTGGTGCTGCCCTCGAACAGAAAAAAGTTTAACTTCTTCCCATAAACAAATTTGACGGGTTCAAGGTCAGCTTCTTTTATTCTTTGTGCCAAGAAGGGTTTATTTGTGATATTTATGAAAATGACCACTTTAAAAGTTTTTCAAGCTAAGAATCAATTCCTAGTTGAACCCATGTCCGCATTTCTTGACGGTTGTATTTTTACGGTGAAAGATCGTCCCTCTTTTGACCAAGGTACTTTTTTCATCTGGCTTATCACCTTCGACCAGTCCTGCATGGGTAACCGTATCGGCAGCAATGCTACCGCCGCCATAGCTCTCGGGGCAGGGCATGTGGCACGAATGGGGAATGAAAGACGTGCATGGAGGATTCTTGTAGGAAAACCAGAGGGAAAACGCCCAGTTGGTAGACCAAGAATGAGGTGGGAGAATATCATTAACTATGATTTGAGGGAGGTAAATTATACAGGGGATGATTGGAAAACATTAGCTCAGGATAGGGATATATAGAGATCTTATGTCCGTGCGGCCATGGACCTACGGGTTCGATAGTGCCAGTGAGTTAGTTAAGAATGAATTCCTATAGTTCGCGCAAGGGATTTTGAAGAATGTCCTTGACCGTAAATCCAATGGGAGAGCCTATCCAGACTGCTCAGTTGTGAATTCCCTGCCTGCCACGTGTACAAACCAAACAGTTCCTCTTACAAAAACATGTACAGTCCATAGAGAATAATAGTGAGACGCGGATATGTTGATTTTAGATTTTACACCGTAGACTATAATTATAATATTTTGTACACTTGCTGCCTCAAGTCTTAAAATTATAGTGCAATGTGAATGTCAGGTCCCCCAGCCATTATAGCTGGTCTTCTCAACCTGGAGTAGCTACTTATTGTAGCCACGCAAATGCCTCACGATGGTGGGTGGGCACCGGTCCCATACTGGCAGAAATTCCTTAAGAACATTTCTTCCCACGTGGAGACTCGAACCAGCGCAAGTCACGTAGCTCTGCGCCAAGGCATCTTGCCTTAATCACATGGCTACGTCGCGGGGAAGACTATAAATTGTTTAAATTAAAGTGACATTTTGTGGTTATTTAAAACATTAACAGAATGATATAGACCAAATACAGCGTGTGTGTGTGTGTGTGTGTGTGTGTGAATATACTACATCCACGTATAAAGATGTCCTAACTCACTGGCACTATCAAACCCGTAGGTTCATGGCCGCGCGGACATAAGCTCTCCATACATCCCTATCCTGAGGTAATGTTTTCCAATCATTCCCCGTATAATCTACTTCCCTCAATTCATAGTTAATGTTATTCTCCCGCCTCATTCTAGGTCTACCATCTGGGCGTTTTCCATCTGGTTTTCTTACAAGAAGCTTCCATGCACGTCTTCCATTCCCCATTAGCGCCACATGTCCTGCCCATCGCAGTCTACGATAAAGATTACCTATATTAATTAATTTTTGTAGCGAGTTTTTAAAAATGTTTAGCAGTGACTGTATTTGATATTCGCTAGCGAGGGAGTTAGCAATGACGAGTGGTCGTACTTCCTATTGGCTGAGACCTACGTCTGGTTAGTACAGGACTCGCAGCTAAGCTTCCATTACTTACTTACTCACTGGCACTATCGAACCCCTAGGTTCATGGCCGCGCGGACATAAGCTCTCCATACATCCCTATCCTGAGCTAATGTTTTCCAATCATTCCCTGTATAATCTACTTCCCTCAAATCATAGTTAATGCTATTCTCCCACCTCATTCTTGGTCTACCAACTGGGCGTTTTTCCTCTGATGAGTCCGTATGTTCGAATATTGTGTAGTTACGAATGTAGAAAATATTAAATTGTTTGAAATTATAAATCCCTGTCTCTCGGAAACCTTGCGTGATGAAAAAAAACCGATATCATATTTGAATTCAGAAGAAAAAATATATCAGAATCACATATTATTCTTTCTGAGACAAAAACAAAAGTTTATTTTTTGTTGCTCAGTGTAATTTTTCAAGGGAATGCAACATTTCACATCGGTTTGTTCTTAAACACCTTGCATGTGTATCTGCAATGAGTGCCATTCTTCACTGTTACATGTGTTCTTTATAAACTGTCTCCCTGCCCCTGCAAACTATTAAATCTGCATTACTGTAACACACATGGTATAAGTGTCAGCCATCGTCAACCCTGCAACACCACCTGCCTCTAATTAGCAATGACACAAACCCTATTCTACGATAATTCCCATAAAAACTGCTGCACATACCCTCTGCTAGAATACATCTGCAAAACTATCTGGATTTATGGCCCATAACCAAGAATTTTATTCATTTCACAACGATCGTTTTAATTGACCAATTCAATAGGTTTTGTTTTAAAATTGCTGTAATTTTTATTTATAGTAGAATTAGATATAACGCGGAAGTATATATCTTCATTTGTATTTTTATTTGTGTTCAATTTTATTGAGCTCAATTCAGTATATATTAAAATACTGGAAAATGAAATAGCAAGAATTATATTACATGATAAGTGACTGGAACAATTCCAATGTTTTAATTAATTGAGTTGTGACGTTTTCTTATAATTTAGATCTAAATACAAGAAATAAATTAAATAGGAAACAAAATTTTGATATGGAGAAGAAGTTAGGGGAATTCCAACAGATGTATGGTTCAATAAAAAGATACTTGAGAAATAATACCACAAGGGACACTCAATTGAAATTTTATAAAACGTTTCAACGTTAACATACGGGTCTGAGACTTGTCCTTTAATTATCTCTGATAAATATAAAATTGAGACAATAGATATGAGATTTCTGAGATCCGTTGCAGGTGTATCTTTCAGAGATCGAAAGAGAAGTCAAAGATATCAGAGATACCTTACAAATATATAATTTAAACCAGAGATATTCGTCCTGCTCTGACACTTAATCACTATGAGACAGATAATAGAAAAGAGACGGGGATTCAATTTACCCACATATTTAGCTTTCGATGATCTTGAAAAAGCCTTTGATAAGGTGATAAGAATAAAATTGTGGGAAATAATAATAATAATAATAGTAATAATAATAATAAAATAATAATTATAATGCTTTATTTTAGCTGGCAGAGTTAAGGCCATAAGGCCTTCTCTTCCACTCAACCAGCGAATAGTAAAATTATACAAAAAATTACATACATATTACAATTTTAAGATATTAAAATACAGACTAAACAAAATACAATGATGATGTGATCTAATACTAGCTAATACTAACAAAAACATAGAATATAATAAAATTTAAATTATGTAAAATAAAGTAAGTAGCTTCCTAGATGACTATTAATGGAATGCTCTATATAGTTGTTATGCAGTTAATGTTTTCATTGTGTCGAACTTAAGATATCAGTTAATTTGGATTTAAATAATGATAGCGATTGACAGTCCCTGACATGACTGGGAAGTGAGTTCCAGGCTCTAGTCATAGATATTGTGTAAGATTCAGAGTATAGACAGGTCCTGTGTTGTGGTATCAAAAATAAAGAAGAGTCTTGTGATCTTGTTCCTAAATTGTGATGAGGCAAGAGGGTATCCGGCTCTACTTATAGAAGGAATAAAAAGTCTTTATAATGGCACGAAGATTATCCATAATTTAGATAATTATTCCAGAGAAATTTTAATAAATAAATTAGTTCGACAAGGGTGTACATTATCACCTACATTTTTTAATATCTATTTTGACGAGGTTATACTAAATGGAAAAAAATCAAATCCAATAGGAATACCGATTAATAAGGAAATGTATATGAATATTTTAATGTACGCAGACGATCTGGTAATTACACAGAAGTCAGAGGATGATTTACAAAGACCCATTTACATGTTGAATCAATTATGACTCTAATCTCAAAGTCTCAATTTCAAAAACTAAAATTATGGCTTTTCAGGGAAAAGTGCCAGTCAGAGCAAAAATAGTAATCAATAATGAAATAATAGAACAGATAGCACACTTTAACTATCTTGGTTCAGATATAATTTAGCTGCGATTGGGATATACATAATAAATTAAACCGATATCAAATGATGTGTGGTACCATAAGAAGAACCCTTCAAAAGACTCGTAGAGAAACTAACACAGCTCAGGTTTTATAAAATTATGGCTGTTCCTGTTCTTTTGTATGGATCTGAATTTTGGATACTTACAAAAAAAAGATATCTCACACATTCAAGCCACTGAAATGATTTTTTTTTAAGATCCGTAAAAGGATGTACACGCATGGATAGATTACACAATGAATCAATAAGAAATGAACTGGATATATTTTCAATAGTCGATAAACTAGAAGAGCACAAATACCAATGGAAAGAACATTTAGACAGAATGTACAACACAAGATTACCCAAAAAGCTCAACACCTACAAACCACATGGAAAAAGATCTTTGGGGCGGCCAAGGAAACGATGGATTTGAGACCGGAACAGGTCGCATTGACCTAATCCTGGAAAGAAAGAAGAAGAAAAAGAAATATTTACAACAAAGTATGTTCTTATTCAGAAAAGCTGAGGATGGCCGAGTTACGTAACACACGCAATTCAAGCAGGACACCATATTCACAACCTCGATAACGCCCTTACAATATTACACAGAGAAAACATACCGGCGCAGATAAATACATTGGAAGAAATTGCGATTTTGAGTGAAATCTATATCGAAATTTTCTGAATGAGAACATACCCAGTACGCACAATCCTCTATACAGAATAATCACAACTGAGCAAGTGCTTCAACGAGGAACAACAAATACAGACCTACTTATTTCTCCTGATGATGGAACTAGTCCCGAAAGGCCTATATGGCATTAAATATCTTAAGGGGAGTGATGGGTTAAAAAATTGACCATTTGAGATAAAAATTGGCATTTTTTGTACTAAAAAATAGCCTGTACTTTAATGTATATGTTGGGAAAGTTTCAGAGAACTATGGCGCTTCTAAGTGCCCTAAATTACGTCAGAGTTAAAAGGCTGCGTCAGTTAAATACTACCTGCATGCAAATCTTTTAACTTGTTTTTCCACACTTTTATTTTCATTGCATTTTTGTACTTCAAATTTGAATGGAATTCAGAATTTTTGTCCTAGAAGGTTCAAATTTTTACTGCATGTCCTAAAAACAATGGGTAACAAAGTAGTGCACCGGTTTCATGATTGCGGTAGTATTTTAAGGAATAAAAAAATATAATGTATGCAATTATTACTTTTTTGTAATTCGACGCATGAGGTTGAACATTTTTTTTTTCTCCCTTTGTATTCACATTACAAGAATTCCAATGCATGATGTTTTTCTAAATATTTTAGGGGTCTTTTAAAAAGCAGATCAGACATTTTACTAAAAAATTGTAGAATCCATTTAATCATAATATATGCATTTTTTATTAAATGTAATATTTAATAAATCATAAAATAAATGTCTCACAAGAATGAAACATAAACACATCATTATGTATCATGCAGTGAATATTTGTACAAAAAAATCAAGTCTCTAACTCAAAAAAATGTACAAAATAGAAATTTAACCCATCACCCCCTTCAAGTTGAGGAGACGCACTTGCAAGTTGACTATTTTATAATTTTATTTAAAATAATATTATTGTTATATTGTGTAGTCTATATCTATTTTCAACTTTATATTGTGTAGTCTATATCTATTTTCAACTTTATATTGTGTAGTCTATATCTATTTTCAACTTTATATTGTGTAGTCTATATCTATTTTCAACTTTATATTGTGTAGTCTATATCTATTTTCAATTTTATATTGTGTAGTCTATATCTATTTTCAACTTTATATTGTGTAGTCTATATCTATTTTCAACTTTATATTGTGTAGTCTATATCTATTTTCAACTTTATACTGTGTAGTCTATATCTATTTTCAACTTTATATTGTGTAGTCTATATCTATTTTCAACTTTATATTGTGTAGTCTATATCTATTTTCAACTTTATATTGTGTAGTCTATATCTATTTTCAACTTTATATTGTGTAGTCTATATCTATTTTCAACTTTATATTGTGTAGTCTATATCTATTTTCAACTTTATATTGTGTAGTCTATATCTATTTTCAACTTTATATTGTGTAGTCTATATCTATTTATGTATAATTAATTATAATTCTTATTGTATGTAACATTTTCTTCCTACAACTCTTAAAAGAATTTTAATCCAAACTTTAGTGATGCCGCATTTTGACTACTGTGACGTTCTACTAACTGACATAAATGACGGATTGTCGGACAAACTGCAGCGTGTCCATAATATGTGTATCAGATTCATATTTAATGTTCGAAAATACGATCACATTTCTCCATTATTCCACGAATTGTCATGGCTACATCTAAAAGAGAGAAGAAAATCACACTGTCTAATTCTCCTATTTAAGATCCTACATACCTCGATTCCCAATTATTTATCATCCCGTTTCCAGTATCTATCTATCCTCAAACCACAACTTAAACACAAGATCACAACATAGTCTCTTGCTTAATATACCGCAACATATGACATCACATCACTCCATGTCATATACCATCTTCACTTCTCGCAACTGGAATTCCCTACCACAAGAAATAAGGGGCTGCCGGACATTGGCATCTTTTAAAAGAAATCTAAATTTACATTTGCTCTAAACTCGATTTCATTATTATCCAGTGTAAGGTATATATATGAATTTGTGTTTCTCGTATAATGTATCATATTATTATTATTATTATTATTATTATTATTCGTATCATTATTGTTATTACCCTATAAAATGTTGTTTGTACATGACATTTACATTGCTACATTATTGTATCTTTAACTGTTTATAATTAGTATAGTGTATATCTATATTTGTCAAATATTTATTTGTATTTGTGCTGGTTGAGTGGAAGAGAGGGCCTTATGGTCTTAACTCTGCCAGAATAAATAAAGTATTATTATTATTATTATTATTATTATTATTATTATTATTATTATTATTATTATTATTATATTATTTAATCTGGGTGAAGTGGAAGAGAAAACCTCACGGTCTTAACTCCATCAGGTAAAATAAATAAATAAAAACAAATAAAAAGTATAGTTATTTAGTTTAGCAACCCCGAAATGTTGGAAGTTGAACTTTCAATTATGGTCGCCGTTGTTGTAAGTACGACAAAACATACTATCGCGCAAAAAGGTTAATACTTGTGAATTTGACTGTACGTACAACTTTTTCTACAATGTTCACAAGTCAATAGCCAGCTGTTACGTCACTTTATAATAAAACGTTGTTCAAAGTTTGAGTTAACAAGCAGCCCAGTGCTCGCTCAGAAAATCACTGAAGCGTTTTCAGTTTTACGCTCGGTTCCACGATCGTTCATCGACAATATTTGTACATATAGCAAAGCTTACATATAATACATCAGAGCTCAAGTAATGAAGGCTTACACTGCACATGACTGTAATGAACTTTGCAGGACCAAAACCTATTAAATATAATGGAGGGTCTCATTAAACTAAACGATACAAATCCTGTAAGAGTTACATTCATTGCAAAACAAATCTTGCTACATCATTATTTTTATTCTGTATTTTTTACGAAATGTTCAAACGCTATACCTATGTGAAAGATGAATTTTCTATATTCTCATGTTATATTAGCATGTTACTGCATTTCTTTCATTTCTTCTGTTGACCCAACATTTTTGTAACATTGTTGACCATAAATTTACTTAATTCTTATTTTTAGATATCAGTATCTTAGGTAACCTCGTCTCTACAGTATTTAAGTTGTCTGTATATACAGGGTGATTCAGTAAAAGCGTGCAAAAATAAAACAAGACATTGGAGATGATCCACTGAACAATTTAAGAGTGTGAACATAACTAACTAACTCACTGGCACTTATCGAACCCGTAGGATCCTGGATAAGCTCTCCATAATCCCTATCCTGAGCTAATGTTTTCCAATCATTCTTTCTACAATTTACTTCCCTCAAATCATTGATAATGTTAGTCTCACACCTCATTCTTGGTCTACCAACTGGGCGTACTCCCTCTGATTTTCCTACAAGAAGCTTCCATGCACGTATTTCCCCATTCGTGCAGCATGTTCTGTCCATCGCAGTCTATAAGACTTAACTGTTCTTATTATATCTAGCTTCCTATAAAGATCATGTCGTTCACTATTATGTAGTCTTCTCCATTCACCTGTCTGTTCATCTCTGAGATTGTGAACCTAGGTACAATAATTATAAAGAGGAATGAGGTGCACATAGAAATTAAACATTGGCTCAATTCTGGAAATGCGTGCTATTATACATTACAGGGATTCTTATCGTCCTAACTTCTCTCAGAAAATAATAAAAGGAAAATTTATAAAACTGTCTATGTTCCACTTACATCATATGGATCCAAAACATGGATTCTTACTTTATGAGAGCAGAAAAGATTACGAGTGTTTGAGAATAAAGTTCTTAGGAAAATGTTTGTACCAAAGAGAGATGAACAGACAGGTGAATGGGTAAGACTATATATAACAGTGGGCTACATGGTCTTTATAGGAAAACAGATATAATAAGAAGATTTAAGTCTCGTAGACTGCGATGGATAGGACATGTGACACGAATGGGGAATGAAAGAGTTGCATGGAAGCTTCTTGTAGAAATCAGAGGGAGAACGCCCAGTTGGTAGACCAAGAATGAAGTGGGAGAATAACATTAACTAGAGCCTAGTAGGTAGACAAAAAGTGAGGTTGGAGAATAAAATGAACCATCAGTGGTACGAGCGCCCGCGTGTGTATGTGTGTGGGTGTGTGTGTGTTCTTTTTTCTGTTCTCTCTCTCTCTCTTTTTAATTTGTTTATAGCATTTTTTAATTATTAATATACAGAATGATACTTTTTAGATTAGATTTAATTTGGCGCTAAAAACATATGTCAATAGATAGCAAAACCCGCGTATGGAGCAGAAACTAGGGCTGATACAACAAAAACTAAACAAATAATAAGCACGTGTGAAATGAAAATCTTAAGAACTCTTCAGGGGAAAGCATTATTTGATAAAATACACAACAGCGAAATTAGGGACAAATGTAATATTCAAGACATAACCAAATTTATTATAGATAGAAGAAAATATTGGAAGGGTCATATAAAAAGAATGGAAGAAAACCGACTTGCAAAAAAGAGCTAAAGAAGATAGACCAATGGACGTGAGAAGAACAAGAGGAAGACCTGCCAAGAGATGGATAAACAGTGAATGCACATCCAATACGTCTTCCCCCGAGGAGTGATTTTGGAAATAAACAGGATGAAAATCCTACAAATTATGTTAAAGAATAATAATAATAATACTTTTTTATATCTATACACATGGTCTTTTCATGGATGAGTGTAGATGTGTATATAGTTGTAGATATAGATTTTATTTATATGTTTTCATTGTTTTGATACACATGTGTAGCCATGTAGGAATTTGCTTATATTATGATTATTTTTGTTTTTTGTTTTTTGGTCATAGAAAAAATAACGCACGTACGGCAAAGCAGGCCCGTGCGTAATGTAAATTCATTTGCATCTCCTTTCATTTGAAAAAAAAGGCAATGAATTCCATTCATTCATTCATTCATTATTTGAAGGAAGTAGATTATACAGGGGATGATTGGAAAACATCAGTATATCGATCAATGGAGAGCTTACGTCCGCGTAGCCATAGACTTACAGGTTCGAAAGTGCCAGTGAGTTAGTTAGTTGTCTACATATATAATGGCATAGCCCAATGCTGAATCGTAGCCTCTCCTTTATTAGAAATTACTTTTTTTGCCCATAGATGTCATGAATGGTATGCGGTCAACATACCGGTCCAATGAGACATCTATGCAAGCAACTAAAGTAATATTAGGATGATGAGGTCGGTAAATTTTACTTAGATATCTAAATAAAATATGTAGCGATTATAATTTTTAAATTGCAGTAAGTAAAACAAGGCATTTTGTGGAAGAAACACTCTGCGTGCAAAAATAATAACTAGAGACGAAATTATTGAACAAGTATCCCACTTTAAATATTTTGGATGTGATATCAGCTATGGGTATCATAAAGATATTGAACATAAAACTCATCAGTTTCAAGCTATTTGCGGCAAAATAAATAGAACATTGAATAATAAAGCCCATAAAAAAATACAATTAAAATTTTATAACAGAATGGCAGTCCCAATCCTATTGTATAGGAGTGAATCTTGGATTACTACTACCAAACAAGAAAGCAGGGCTTTTTTAGTAGTAATATAACTTTGTTAGACTAAAAGTAAGATATATGCAACGTTATTTACAAATATGGGTCGCACGGGCAGTAAGCCGTACGTGCTGTTGACAGTCCGTTAAAATAAGGTTATAATTGGTACTAGTGTAAAGAAAAATAAACAACAAAAACAGCAATAACATTTCAATTACATAAAGAAAACACAATAATAATATTACAATTAAATAATAACACAATAGCATTATACACTAAAAACATTAACATTACAATTACATAAAGAAAACACAATAATATTACAATTAAGTAATAACACAATAGCATTATACACTAAAAAACATTAACATTACAATTACATAAAGAAACACATTAATATTACAATTAAATAATAACACAATAACATTATACACTAATTAATTTATATATAATTGTTAATAATTAATGGTATTGCATTTTGATAACATATATTTATTCATGAATGAGTGTTGTCCTTATTTTTTCGCGTTTTGTCCAGAAATTTACCGAGGTTTATCCAATTTTCTGGATTTACCAATAACTCGTAGCATGCCAATCTTTCCCGATTTGAATTTAGAAATCTTTCCGGTAATAACTGACGTCTCCAATATTCTAAATCATTACATTTTCCTAATATATGTATCTCATCTTCAAAGTTCCCGCACATTGGACATATTCGCATATCGTGATCGTCGCTAATTTTTAGAAATTTCCACGCCCCTAGCCTAAACCAAGCAAGCCCTGATCTCTCCTTAAATCCTAGGTTGAGTATATACGATTCTTTTCCCCAGACGTGTTTTAGGTCTCTTTGTAAACACAGTGAGCGTTTTCCTGTACATTCGGTGAAAGTATCTTGTTGGTTTATAACAAGAAGTAAAATCCAAGCAGCCGAGATGAAACTTTTAAGAAGTTAATGGACCAGATAAGAAACGAGGATATCCGTGAAGAACTGCAGATCTACTCCATAAAATAAAATAAATTTAACAACAAGAATCAGTGTAAAAACATGTAGAAAGAATGGAAGAAAGTAGATTACCAAATAAAATCTTACATTAATTTCTGTAAGGAAGAAGAGATGTCGGACGTCCCCGTTCGAGATGGTCTTAGATCCATTAGTGAAGACGGAATAGGCAACTAATGCCTAAACCAGGAAGTGAAGAGGAAGAAGATGTCTTTTTATTCAGGCTTAAGGGACTTTTATGAGCCTGAAAAATTTCAGACTCGGGACCCACGGCTTGAAGTCTCTCCCGGAGGACTTGGTCCTTAGATTTTTCTCTCTTCTTCTTCGGCTTTCCCCCACTTATAGGTTTGCCGTCTTCAGTTTCAATTTATCTCTATCATTCCAAACTCCCTCTTCCAAATTCCTATCATCCATTATAGTTCTGACGTAGGTTTTCCATTTCCAACTATGTCTGCCACATTTATTTCTTCCAGGGGGTGACCATTGGTATATACCTTTTGGCCATCTTTCATTTTCCATTCTTTGTACATGTCCATACCATTTAAGTGTTTGATTTTCAATCCTCTTAACAACAAATGTGGTGATATTCATTTCTCTCCAAAAGAATTCATTTCTTATTTTCTCCTGTCTTATTTTTTTGGAGGCTTCTTCTAAAATAATAAAAACAAATAACTGTTCCTTAGATGTTTCCATCATAAAATGATCCATCAACCCCAGCCGGGTTTGAACCCGCGACCTTCGAGACCAGAGGCAATGGGCATAACCATTAGTCTACCGCCGCCTACTATACTCAAACATAAATTCCAATTCTGTTTATCTTTCTTATAGCGTACGTTACACTTCATGAAGTCATTGATAGTAAAGTAGTATTTTGGCCAGAGCTTGTCTGAATTATAGATTACAAAGCGGTAGTTTATCAAGAGAGTGCAAACGAATGTGGAAGCGTTTAGTACACCGCTTTTAGCGTCGTGATTAAGTACGTTGCATTTAATATTCAAACGGTTTTGGCAAGTGTTCGATACGTCACCAATTTAAAATTCACAGAGAGGCGTAGATATAACCAAGGTGCTTTGTTTTTCGAGCGAGCGCCGTAGCGTTAAATTGTGTAATGAACCCAGGCGCAGAGAGGGATAATGGCTTATAAATCTAAGGTGACGCTACGCCAGGTTTACATTTCTCATTAAAAGAAGGACAACAAGCCAAGCTTTTGTTCTAACCATCCTGTGGTAGTTCCTTTTCTTCTCCAGAAATAACAAAACATAACTATGCAACTAGATAGAGGCGAGTTTAAAAATGTATAGTGATAACTGGAGATGCTATCTGATAACTTCACTTCTTCTTCTTCTTCTTCTTCTTCTACTTCCACTTGTTCTACTTTCACTTCTTCTTCTACTTCCACTTGTTCTACTTTCACTTCTTCTTCTACTTCCACTTGTTCTACTTTCACTTCTTCTTCTACTTCCACTTTCACTTCCTCTTCTTCTACTTCTTTCACTTCCACTTCTTTCACTTCCACTTCTTTCACTTCCACTTCTTTCACTTCCACTTCTTTCACTTCCACTTCTTTCACTTCCACTTCTTTCACTTCCACTTCTTTCACTTCCACTTCTTTCACTTCCACTTCTTTCACTTCCACTTCTTCCACTTCTTCCACTTTCACTTCTTCCACTTTCACTTCTTCCACTTTCACTTCTTCCACTTTCACTTCTTCCACTTTCACTTCTTCCACTTTCACTTCTTCCACTTTCACTTCTTCCACTTTCACTTCTTCCGCTTTCACTTCTTCCGCTTTCACTTCTTCCGCTTTCACTTCTTCCGCTTTCACTTCTTCCGCTTTCACTTCTTCCGCTTTCAATTCTTCCGCTTTCACTTCTTCCGCGTTCACTTCTTCCGCTTTCACTTCTTCCGCTTTCACTTCTTCCGTTTTCACTTCTTCCACTTTCACTTCTTCCAGTTTCACTTCTTCCACTTTCACTTCTTCCACTTTCACTTCTTCCACTTGCACTTCTTCTTCTTCTTCTTCACTTCACGGGCTAGGCAAATTCCCTGTTCCGCCTCTCAGTTTTTCTGTCCACTAACCTTAAATAAATTCATTTTTTACTTATTTTTCTTTGTTTTTATTATGAAACCGCTTAGGGTAGAGTTGCTGACCCGCCATAGTGGGCCCGGGTTCGATCTCCGGTCGGGACAAGTTTCCTAGGTAATTTTTTCGGAGTTTTTCCTCAACTGTAAGAAATATTTCAGGAATCTTTAAGGCTCAAACTTTCCCTGAACATCATCTGACTATCAGAATTATCACCATTATAATATTCGCCATGTTAGTATGAATGTGTGTGTGAATGGTATGTTTCGTCTTAATGTTGTGTTGTCTCGGAGGAGGTCCTGAGCTGATCATTCATTCGGGGTGGCCCTATATATCATTGCGTGTTCAAAAACGTGTTTGATCCATAGCTAAAAATCCTTCTTCCGACAGGTTGTGTCACTGTAAGTACCTGCTGGTGGAGTGAGGCACGTAAAAGTACCTATAAGGCGTGAGGTTATACTGAGGTAATGAATGTCATTTTTATTATCCCTCAATTTGTAGGATTTATTTCATTGGATATACAAGTAATTTATCTAGGCGGGTTGCTTAGAACCAAGGAGCAGGAACTCTACCAGACAAACAAATGCTTAGTGCCTGATCGCTCTGTATCTGTGGTTAGCAGTAAAAGAGGTTAAGACAAGTGTTATACATTGTAACCCAAGGTGGAGATTTTAAAATATCATATCCCGGCGAGAACTGAATCCGAGCCTCCAGAACAAATTCGATGAAGCCAATTTATCATATCAGTTAGTGGCTATAACTAACTAACTATATTATATAAAACAATGGCTGTTCCTTTGTTGTTGTATGGAAGTGAAAATTGGATAGTGAAATCAAGGGATAAAAGCAGGATACAGACTGCGGAAATGGTGTTTTTACGTAATGTGAAAGGATGTACAAGAGCGGATAGAATAAGGAATGAAACTATACGAGAAGAATTAAATATATATAAAATTGCAGATAAAATCAGCGAAAATAATAAGAAATGGACAGAACACTTAATGTGAATGAACAACGAAAGAATACCAAAAAGAACCTTCCTGTATAATCCCAGAGGAACAAGAGATGTTGGCCGACCACGCAGAAGATGGACTCCACTTTTAACTTCGCCGGAACAGGCTGCATAGCCTAAACCTTGTAGTAGAAGAAGAAGAACTAACTAACTAGCATTATCGAACCCGGGCATTCATAGCTTCTCATACATAAGCTATCCATAAATATCGATTCACTTAAATTCGCTTTAGCCATTGCAATTTTCGATGTTTTCAACGAAATCCAGCATGTCCTATTAAAATAAACCGAGCATTATACAAAAAAAAATCAGCGAAAACCGACAGTTTGAAATGGGTTATACCTTAAATTCGAAATTAAACATAGACTTCAACAACCGCCATGTTTGGTTCATCGCATGCATAGTGAATGACTGAGAACGTTAATTCACTATACAATTTACTCCCTCAAACGAAGCTTAATATTATTTTCCACCTCTTTCACTTCCCTTTTCAGGTGTCCGAATCAAAGAAATGGATTACAATTCAGTCAATGGAGAAAGAAATGTCATCGAAGAAAACCTGGACAAAAAAGTATAGGCTATATTCCGCAAATATACTATTTAAAAATTAATAATATGTTTTCTCATTATTTAATAAAAAATAGTTTTAAGATTTGTTAACATATTTACCCAATGCCTTGTATAATAAGCGATACATTAATTCATTGTAGTTTATTACGTTGTTTGTATTTTTTCTTTCTTTTCTTTTTATGTATAGTAGATGGAGATACTAAAAGATAACACGCACACACTATTGAGTAACACTAAGAAATTAGGACTGGAAATAAATATCAATAAAACTAAATATATGGTCACACGTAGAAATTCATTAAATAATGGAAATGGACAGCTAATGACAAATGAGGAAAATTTTGAGGAGGTGGCTGAATTCAAATACCTAGGAACAATTATCACAAGTAGGAATGAGATGCACAAAGAAATTAAACATAGGCTCAATTCTGGAAATGCGTGCTATTATGCATTGCAGAGACTCTTGATGTCCGAACTCCTATCAAAAAACGTTAAACTGAAAATATATAAAACTATTATTCTACCCGTTATATTATATGGGTGCGAAACATGGACTCTTACTTTAAGGGAGGAAAGGAGATTACAAGTATTTGAGAATAAAGTACTTAGGAAAATTTTTGGACCAAAGAGAGATGAATAGAGAGGTGAATGGAGAAGACTTCATAACAATGAACTACATGGTCTTTATAGGAAGCCAGATATAATAAGAAGAGTTAAGTCTCGTAGACTGCGATGGGCAGGACATGTTGCACGTATGGGGAATGGGAGACTTGCATGGAAGTTTCTTGTAGGAAAGCCAGAAGGAAAACGCCCAGTTGGTAGACCAAGAATGAGGTGGGAGAATAACTTTAACTATGACTTGAGGGAAGTAGATTATACAGGGAATGATTGGAAAACATTAGCTCAGGATAGGGATGTATGTAGAGCTTATGTCCGTGCGGCCATGAACCTACGGGTTCGATAGTACCAGTGAGTAAGTAAGTAAGTTATGTATAGTAGATTCGAACTGTTATTCCTTCCTGTATTCATTCTATCATTAATTTAATTTTAATTATGTTTAATTTTATTGTATTATTAGACATTATTTTCATTATTATTCAATTTGACAGATAATTAATTGTTTAGTAAGACTATTATTGTAATTTTTTGTATTTATATGTAACATATGTTTGTCCTGGTGAGTGGAGGAGAAGGCCACATGGACTTAACTCGTCCAGGCTAAATAAATCTATTATATTCTATTTTTTGTTCTTTGTATTTATTCAAATCTATATGTTTTATTGTGGAATGCAGGCTTTCACGGTCGGTAATCATAATGTTAAAAGTTTCCAGGCTATGTGGCCGGGGTCTATAACTGATGTTTCTTACAGACGTTTCTCCCTCAACTGCGGAGGGCATCTTCAGTGGCGAGCGCTTCAAGGTGGTGTTCCCTTGACGTAGACTGAACTGTGAATCGACTGTGAATTCACAGCCTAGTCTACGATAAGGGAACACCACCTAGGAGATGCCCTCCACAGTAGAGGGAGAAACGTCTGGAAGAAACATCAGTTATAGACTCCGGCCACATAGCCTGGAAACTTTTAACATTATATATTTTATTGTTATAAAATTATGTAAGACGCTACCTTGCGGTGAAGAGGGATTTTCAAAGGCTATGGGATGAAAACCCAGACAGAAATTTTCCTGGTGTTCCAGGTTGGGGGTTTATGCTGTGGGCCAGCTCCCCACACATTAGAAAAAAACAAAATGCTAAAAGACCAAAACATAGAATTGAATTGAGTAGCAAAATAATATCATCGTTAAATTCCATATGATGGGATAAGCATATTTGGAAAGACACAAAAAAATATATTGGTAAAACATTGGTGGAATCTGTTGCAATGTACGGAAGTGAGGTATGGACAATCAATAAGTACTACAAGAATAGACTAATAGCTCTAGAAATGGATTAATTACGAAGAAGTGCCAGAAAGTCTAGATTAGAACATGTCACAAATATGGAAATTAGAAACATAATGGAAGCAGAAGAAAGCATAATTGAAAGAATTGAGGAGAAGGAATTAAAGTGGTTAGGACATGTCTTAAGAATGGAAGATGAGCGATGGACAAAGCAACTATATGAATGGCAACCGAACAGAAAGAAGAAAAGAGGGAGACCAAGGTTAACATGGAACGAAAACATGAAGACAATAATGCAAGCTAGAGGGCTAAGCATCGAAGATGCCCAAGACCATAGGCTTTGGAGGTTTGACACGGGAAGACGGCAGCAGCTGTAAAAACCCGACGATAGATAGATAGAAATTATGTAAGATGTTTTAGCTATAAAGAATTCATTCTCGTCCTTCGCTGTTGTAGGAACGAACCTGATGTTCCAATTCGGCAGATAAACGCGTTACAGACCTTGCTCACATTAAAATTGCAGCAGCCCTTCAACGTTTCTATCGTTTTGTATCTTAATTAGCAATTTCTTTACATTGTCTGTTTGATATTCAAGTATGCAAAAGAGAGTACAACATGGCGGACATTATGAGCGCATCCCAGCTGAGTTCTCTTTCCGTACAGCATATGACGCCATATTGCTGAATACATTAATTGCAATGTAACTTCTACACTGCTTTCCTCCAATATCATTCCTACTCCATGTTTATAGATTAAATATAATACTTTTTGTGTTAGGTTCACGTAAAGGATGTTTCCTTGATGGCGATATAATTTTTAGGCATTTATATCCATTTGAGGTAAGTTGGTTGTATGTTCGACTATAAATTGAATAGCAGAGGAGATAGTACAAATACTTTATTTAATTAATTATTAAAAAAGAATCTGAAACCTCTTTGCCTACCCTTGAGCGTTAGGCACATTCGAATATGTTTATTAATTTTTATACAATGGCTTCTTATTTCAGATTTGAGATATTTTTACGCGTCATAAATTTAGGGCACGACTTTTACGCTCTGAAAAAATCCATTGTCTCTTGCTAAGAATGAACCACGAGAATGTTGTATATTT